>VYZX01007906.1:168008-205841 GCA_013401335.1 Brachypteracias leptosomus | reverse complement strand
TCACCCCAGCTGCTCCCCTGGGGACGGGGATGCTCACCTGCAGATGGTGTCCAGCTCCTGCGCCTCCTCGCCGCCCTCCTCCCGCTGCTGCTGGACGCTCTGGGCCATGCTGTCCCCCAGGCTGATGAGGCAGGAGGCGAAGCCCTTGTAGATGGTGTCACACTTGCCCGCCATGCTGACAGGCTCCTGGCTGGCAGCTGCAGGGGAGAGACAGAGCTCAGACCCCAAGGACCACACCCCACAACCATTGAGGGCTCAGGGGCAGGTGACACCACCCAAGGACACCCTCCAACAACCACCGACAGCCCAGGGGCAGGTGACACCATCCAAGGACTCCCCCAACAACCATCGNGCTGCAGAGCTCCTGCAGGTTCCCCTGGAACTGGATCTTGCGGGACTCCCGGCGCAGAGACTCCCAGATGNAGGGCTCAGGGGCAGGTGACACCAGGCTCCGAGATGTCCCCTCCCCAGGTGCTTGGAGGGAACCTTCACGCGGTGGGGGGACATGATGGGATGCAGACCACCAGTGATGGTGCCAATAGGTGCAGGGGAAGGGCCGCTTCTCCTCTGGCCTCCCCGGCTCTCCCCAGAGCCATCTGGCCCTGGCTTTTATCCCCTAACAGCAAAGATTAATTTGTGACTACAACAGGAAAAAATAAAAAAAACCAACAAAAGGAGAAGCTCAGCAGACTGGAGGGGAGAGGGAAAGGGGGGAAGGAAAAAGGGGGGAAGGAAAAAGGGAAAAGAGGGGAAAGAAAAAGAAGAAAATGGAGGAAGGAAAAGGGGGGAAAAGAAGGAAAAGCACAAAAGGAAGAGAGAAAAGTGTAACTGTGGCTGCTTCACCCTGGGAAGCCCCAGTTCCCTGCCCTGCTCCCCGAGGAATGACCCACGGGGACCGGCTGAACCCTGGTGCTGCCCATGGGACAGGGAGTGTTGGGGATGACAACGAGTGCTCCCATGGCCAGGGGGAAGCCCAGAAAGAGCTGGGGTGAGGCTGGGTCACTTGGCTCTGCCCCGGGGGTCCCATAGGGCCGGGCAGAACGTGGGTTCCCTGGGCCAAGTCATGGGAGGTGGAACTTTGGGAAGGGCTGTGGGTGTGTGCCCAGGAGGTCTCCAAGGTGACAATGCTACAGAGGGGTGAGGATTGTCCCAGAGGGGTTCCCTGCAGGAAGGTGCCACCAGAAGCAGCCGAAGGTTGCCCGTTGGCCACCGGGGCAGCCCGGATGTCTCCAGGGAGCTGTGTGCCATGCCCGCTGGCATCCCACCCCTGTGCCCCTGGAACGAGGCCCTGGGCAGAGCAGCTGCAGCCAAGACTAACACGGGGTGAGCCTGGAGCCTCGTGGGGCACAGCAGGTGTTCGCCATGAGAAACCCCCCAGCACCTCCTCTCAGCTTGGTGCCAGCCACGTGGGGCACAAATATCCTGGGGTTCAATGGAGGAAGCGGGATCTGCTGCTCCTGCTTTGACCCAGGTGGGCAACAAGCACGTCTCCCACCAGCCCAGGGACACACCAGCTGGTAGGGCCAGTAGATGCCTTCCCTTGACCAGTGGGTCACTGCTGCAGGCAGGGTTTTGACCTCCTGGGCTCCTCTTACCACCCAGCATGAGCCCTCCCCTCTGCCCGGCTTCCTTGTGCCATGGCTGGACAGGGCAGGGGAGGAAGGAGAAACCAGGAGGGCAAATCATCTCTGGTACCCCACCACAAAACCATGGGAGAAAAACCCGTTCCTGGCTCCTCCAGGGAGAGAGCCGCAAGGGAATGCAAGAAGGAGGGTCCCAGGGTGCTGCAGAGCACCAGCGGCCGTCCTGCTTCTGGGGATGGTTTGGGTTGGAAGAGACCTCAAAGATCATCTAGTTCCAATCCCGTGCCATGGGCAGGGACACCTCCCACTAGAACAGGTTGCTCCAAGCCCCGTCCAACCCGGTCTTGAACACCTCCAGGGATGGAGCATCCACAGCTTCCCTGGACAACCTGGGCCAGTGTCTCACCACCCTTAGAGTGAAGAATTTCCTCCTAATTTCCAGTCTAAATCTCCCATTCATGCTCAAAAACTACCCCAGGCTGGGTGGTCCCTGTCCTCCTCCCCCAGACCCCCGCATCCCTCTCCAGGGCAGGGATGCTCCTCGGTATCACTGTGTCTGGAGCCGGGCAGTGTCCTCAGCTCTGGGAGGAGTGGGACAGCGTGGAGGGGACACGGAGATGCTGGTGGGGGTTCCCAGGGTCAGGGTGTCCTCCAGGAGCAGGGAAAGCCCCCGGGAGCAGCGGGGCTAGTGGGCAGGGCTGGTCTGGGGCATTGCTCCGGGCTGGGGGGGGGAGCACAGAAAGATCCCCGGGCAGCGCTGCGAAGCCGCTTTCCCCCCTTCCCAGCACCGGGGCAGGACGGATCGTGCCCCTCGGGGTAACCGGACACCCCAGACCCGGNACCAGTCACCAGTACCCCTCATCACTCCAGCATCCCCCACCATCACATTAGAACTCCCCACTAGCACTCCAGCAGCCACCAGTCACCACTACCCACCACACCAGCACCACTCCTCCACTACCCCCCACCATCACTCCAGCACTCCCCAGTCACCACTACCCACACCAGCACCCCCCACCACCACTCCAGTACTACCCCAGCACTCCCCATAATGAAGCCTCAGCTGCACCCAGCTGGACTCTCCCAGCAAAGCTCAAGCAGGGACTTCTCAGAAGATCTGGGCAGAGAAAGGTCATCCGAGCCCCCTCCACCTCCAGCCTGGAGATGATCCCTCCAAGATGCTCCCAGAGCCCTCTCAGCCTTCCCTCCATAGCACAACAGAAGCAGTTTCCCACTTTCTTTCTTTTCCTCAAAAAGTTGTTTATTGAATTGTTCTCAATGTTATTTCCAAAAAAAAAAAAAAATAATTCAAAATTTAGATAAAAAGAAAAAAACCAACCCTGGGGTGAAACCAAAACTGAACATCTGAACCATGGACATGCTCCAACACACAACAGAAGCGATGGCCCCGGGGGCTGCTGCTCGACTCAAAGTACCTCCTCAGGTCACCCCAGAGGCACAGCCCCCCAACAACAAGTGTGGCCCAGGAGGGGGGAACACCCCAACACCCTCCCAGCTACTCACCTCACCAAGGAGGAGGAGGAGCCCTTGACTAAGCCCCAGGTGCTGGTTCTGGCCAAGGAGGAGCATGTGGCCCCAGCAGCTCCTCGGGTCTTGGGCTTCACCTCCCTTCTCCTCTGCCCTCGGCAGCAGCCTCCAAACTAAAGGGGTAAGAAATCCACCAGCTTCTGGTGGACACACCATGGAGTGTCCCCCAGGCCTCGGGGACGGCTGGGCGGGTGAAGAGGAGACTCAAAACTCTCTCAAAAAAGAGGCTATTTAGGAAAAATAAGCCGAGTGAGCGCTCAGTGACTATCTGGAACTATACACAGGCGGCGTTCGCCTTGAGACATCACACACACGTCGAGAATTCCCTGGCCAGAGCTCTTAACACAAGCCTTACGTGGGTAGGAACTACTAGATCTGCTGGGGGGGCTTCCATGGAGCCCACCCCCAAGGTAGCCAGGTCCTCCTAGGTCATGCCAGGGGTGACCAGGCCCTGGAGCATGATCATGAGGCGGCGAGCAGGCTTGCTGAGGGTGTTGTGGGGTTCCACCTGCAGGAACTGGAAGAGCTTCTGCCGCACCTGGTTCATGACTGAGCCCATGTGGTCACGGGTGATGGGGTCACTGTGGTCCAGGTGCATCACGGCTTCCTCCAAGTAACTGAAGGAGAGAGATGGGGGTTAGAACCAAAGCCAACATGCCAGCCCAGCCCTGAAGATGGACAATCCTGCTCCCCCACCCACCCAAACTCAGCACAGGATGTTCAGCCACCAGAAAATAAAGAGGAGTGACTCACAGCAGAGTCCACCCGTCCCTTCTCCAACACGCAAGGGCTGCCTCCAGCCCCCAGGACGTGCAGCACAACCTGGCTGCCTGAACCAGAGCAGGCACAACGGGCAGCTCCAACTCCCTCCAGAGCTGGAGGTGGCACTTGGCCACCGGCCATGCCTGGGCACAGCTCTGGAGGAGTCTTCTCTGATGCCTTTAGTCACTTACTAGACAGTAAAACTCCTCAGTGGAGAGGCTGGTTGCATGTCGAGGCTATTTAAGGTCTTCTACCCATGAGGGGGTGGGGGAAGGTAGGAGTTGTACCAACAAGCTGAAGTTCAGATGAGGCCACCACAGCCCAAGAGTAAGGCCACATGGTCACTACAGAAGGTTGTCACTAACAGACCAGCAACTTGAGCTTCCATCACTCTCATCTTTAACTTAAAGCTCTTTTTCAGTTTTTCAAGCTTGCTTGACCCCTATTGTTAATTTGAGTTAAAACCCCCTCAACTGAAGTAATTTTTCCCACAGTCAAAACCTGCAGGCACCATAACAAGTTAGTTTTTGGGGGCAGGTAACAGGGATTTGATTCACCCACTAAAAATGTTCATGGCAACTATCAGAACAGTCACTATTTTGTCACACAAGCTTTGCTCAGAACACCCAGCAGCCATGGCTTCAGCTGCCACCTCCCACCAAACCCATCAGCAGTCACGATGAGAAGCCACCGACACGATGGGTTAAGAGCTGGGGACAGAGCAAAGCTGCCTGAGATGTTAAACCCTCCCAGAAACCTGGCACCATCCCCCCTTTAGCCTCCAGAGGGGAACGATTCCTTGGATGAGGAGATCACTGCATGGACCACAAGTATTTGGAGGCTACGATCCAGCACCCACAGCTGGTACCCCTCCTACTGCTCTCTCCCAGCAGCAGAGCTTTCTATGGCCCACACCTCCTCCCAGGTCATTACTGGTTGTACACATGCCACTAACAGACTGTAGAAGCTCCAAACTTTGTTGAAGCACCACCTTCCACTTCCAAGCAGTGAATTAAAGCCAGAGCCAGGGACAGGCCTGCAGAGGTTCAGGCCCAGTGCTCTGCTCATACTCACTTCAGCTTCAGCTCCGTGCGAGTGCCCAGGTCTGAGGAGAGCTGCTGGATGAGGGAGAGCAGCACGGGCTGGGACAGGGGGCACGGGTGCTGCCCAAACACTTGCTGGGTGTCCACAGTCTCACACACATACAGGACCAGGTTGAGATCAGCTGCTGTTAGAGCCTGCAAGGAAGACACAGCTAGAAATGAGGGAATACTCACAGCACGATGACAACATGGTGGGGGTTGGAAGTGAGCTCTGGAGATCATCTGGTCCAACCAGCAGCTCACCCAGAGCAGGGGGCCCAGGATCATGTCCAGGAACCTTTGGAATCTCTCCAGAGAAGGAGACTCCACAACCTCTCTGGGCAACCTCGGCCAGGCTCCAACACCCTCACACCAAATAACTTTCTCCTCCTGCTCAGCTGGAAACTCCCGGGTTCCAGTTGGTGCCCGGTGCCCCTTGTCCTGTTGCTGGGCACCACTGACAAGAGTCTGGCCCCACCCACAGACCACAGCCAGAGAGGGGAGCAGGTCACCATTAGCAGCACGGAGCAGGGCCATGGTTGCACACCCTGGTGATGGCAGTGTCGTTACTCCCAGAGGAGTCTGTCTGCAGCAGCTCAAAGGGACCTGCTACACCTTCAAAGGCAAAGGCAATGTCAGGCCCCAGCTGGTATATCTGCCTGGAGAGGCTTCTGAAGCTGTTGCTCTTCAGGGGTGCACCACGTGCCAGTGCTGATGGCAAAATATTCCAGCTTACTGGAGCACTGACACTGTCCTGACAGGGCAGAGGAGGAGGAACTTCACTGCTACCAAACCATGGAACCTGCAGAGCTTCGGCTTGACCTGCTTGTGAATGCAACTGCACCCCTTGAGCAGTCCACTGGTCTTCCCATAGCTGTGGGGCTATGTCCCCAGCTCAAGGAGCTCTTCCCCACCCCATTCCCTCCCCCCACCAACTCCCTCTGCCCAGGTACCTGCTGGAAAGCTTGGTTGAGGTGTCCCTGCTGGAGCATCTGAACGATGTGAGTTTGCTGGGACTGGAAATCCAAGTGGGCGGAGGGGATGGGAGTGCCGGCCGCCGAGCGCATGGCCTGGACGATGCTGGAGGTGACAGCTGCCTGCTGCTCCTTCATGGCCAGGCTCACCTCTCCTTTAATGACTCTCTGCACCTGGGTCAAAATAGTCTCCTGCATGCTGAAAAATAAAACCCCCAAAGGCATCTCTGAAATTGAAGAGCTGAGGGACAACGTGGTGTGAAGACAGCCCCAGTTGGCTTGGTTGCGGCAGCGCGGCTCCCAAAGGGTTAACACAAACTGCTCTGAGGCCCAGGCACCAAAACATGCTGCTCAAAGTATCTCCATGGCCAACACATGTCCCATGTGGAAGATGCTGGGGTTCTGTGCAGGGAAGTGATGCTTCAGGGAACTGAGTGTCTCAGGAGTGTTTTAAATCTTTGATGCCTCTGGCTCACAAGCAAGGCTGGTGAGCTCCAGGGTCACCCCTGAACGAGCCCAGCTTTTGACACCAGGTCTGCTGGATGCAGCTTCCCAGTCTGCAGGAGACATCTTTAGATTGAGAACACACTGAGAATCATACAATGGTTTGGGTGGGAAGGGACCTTTCAAGATCACCTAGTCCCACCCCCCTGCAGGGAGCAGGGACATCTGCAACTAGAGCAGGTTGCTCAGAGCCCTGGCCAACCTCCCCTGCAATGGTTCCAGGGATGGGGCATCCACCACCTCTATGGGCAACCTGGGGCAGGCTCTCACCACCCTCAGCAGCAAAAATTTCTTTCTTCTCTCTGGTCTAAATCTCTCTCTTTCAGTTTAAAACCATCCCCCCTTGTCCTGTCCCAACAGGCCCGGCTCAAAAGTCTGTCCCCAGCTTTCCGACAGGCCCCTGTACAAAGCATGAAACCTGCTCTACTGCAGGAAGAGGAGCAGGACTTCCCTGGGGCCATGCACAACCCATGCAGCACAACCAGAATTTCTCCTGGAAGCCTTCCTAGCAAGCCTGGTCTGCCTTGACAGCCCCCATGTGCTCTGACATATGTTCTAGTGGCTCAAAATAACCAGGGTTGTTCTGCTCCGCAGGTGCCCATAGGCCAGGCTCAATGCCTGGCAACCCACCACCAGGTCTAAAACATGAAGGTGCTGAAGGCACCACCAGGATCACATCCTGAAACCAGGGTGGCTGCAGAGCAGCTGGGAGGACAGAGTAGCCTGCAGAAAGTGTTGGGATGCCTAAGGACACAGTTCAGAAGAAAATCCTTCAGAAGACCAGGACATTCCAGAACAGGCAGGCTGGTCAGAATTGACTGTTAATAGGCTGCTGTCCTCCAAGATGCACAAAGGACACTGAAGAGCAGGCCCTGAGCTCCCAGATGCAGCAGTGACACAGTTGCTTGTTAGAAACCTTCTATGCTCTTCGTGTCCTACAGGGCAATGGTCAGACCAGTCCACATGCTTTGTGAGACCATGGAGAACCACCAAGCAGCCCTGGTGGCCCATGGCTCATCCCACAACTAGCTGGAGAGGTTTTGCCGCACACACATCTACCTCTTGCTGACAGCTCTCTCCACTAGCCCAGCTGCCCAACTTACTTGCCCACGATGAGGTGGAGCTGGTGCTGGAGCTCGGTGTGGACGCTGGTGGTGATGGTGGAGGCCAACTGCTCCGTGCTGCTCTGGAAGGTGCTGAGGAGCTGGCGGAGCTGATTCAGCAGCGGGTCCCGGGCCTCCTGCTCTCGGACCTTCTTGTTCTTCAGGTGAGCGTCAAGCTGCTGGATATCTGCAACAAGCAGAGAGAAAGACCCTTGGTACCAAAGAAGGGCAGGGCAGAAATCCAGCTGCTCTACATGTTCCCCAGCAGGAAGAGTTGCTGAGCCAGGGTATGAGCTCTGGAGAGGGGAGAAGACCTTTCCTTTGAAGATAGGCTAAGACAATTGCTCAGCCTGGCAAAGAGAAAGCTCCAGGGGAACCTTATAGTGACCTCCCAATATCTGAAAAGGGCCCATATGAAGGCAGGGGAAGATCACAAGGGTTTGTAGCGACAGGATGAGGGGTGATGGTTTTAAGCTAGAAAAGGGTAGATTTAGGTTGAACACTAGGAAAAAGTTGTTTAATATGAGGGTGGTTGATCACTGGAACAGGTTGCCCAGAGAAGTGGTGGAGGCCCCATCCCTGGAGACATTCAAGGTCAGGCTTGATGGGGCTCTGAGCAACCTGCCCTAGTTAGAGATGTCCCTGCTTCTTGTAGGGGGGTTGGACTAGATGACCTTTGGAGGTCCCTTCCCACCTAAACCATTCAATGATTCTATGAGCCTTGTTTTGGGCTGCGTTGTACTAACCCAGCTTCATCACACAGGATTAGTGAGCCCTGGCCTCCCAGAAGGCCAAGGAACTGGATCCCAAGACTGAGATGAAGGAAGATCTTCTTCAGTGCATCACTGCACAATTCCCCTTACTCCAGCGTATAGTTCCTTCTTTCCAGGCTGACCATGTCTATCTACATTGTTCAACCACTATTTCATCTCTGATCATCCCTGAACCCTTCTCTAAACCTTCTGCTGTTCCATGACCCCCCTGAGATGAGGGCCTAGCTGCTGAACTGCTACCCCCTCCAGGCATCATCCTCCTGACATCAGGATGGGGTCATCCTACAGCTGGGCTTTTCTACTCAACAGATGAAGTCATGAATTCACAGAAGGAGGCCAAAGTGTTTTGCTGGAGGGTCTACAAAGAGCAGAGAGGAATCTGTTCTTAGAGCACCACCCACAAAAGCCTCCTCACTTCTGCTTCTATTTCCCAAGCGTGGAACAGAGCAAGCAGGTGGGCTAAGAGGTTGAACAGTCCCCAGAGAAACTCTGAAAAGCAAAGATCTAAGAGAAGGCCAACTTGTTGTGAGAGAAAACCTACTCACATTCCTGTGTACCCTGCTTGAAGGTGTCATTGATCTGCTGGAACATGGACTGGCAGCTCTTCTCAAAGGCTGGCAACACAACGCTCTGAAAGGCTTCCCTGTAGGCTGACTGGATGGGTCCCTGCAGGGTGTCGGCCGTTGCCCTCACGATAGTATCTGTAAGGTTCTTAGAAGAACACACAGAAGAGGTTCCAGAAGATTACCAACAGCCTGCTGCGGATTGGAGATGTGAACAAAGGCTGTAGGTCCCTGCAACACACCCACACCTCAGGAGGACAGCCCAGCATCAAAAGCTTGTGCTGCCCCAGCAGCTGAACTGATGAGACCAGGAAAGAGCTTTGACCACTGGCAGCTACACTGACCTCAGACCCAGCTGGAGATACAGGTGAGGGGAACAAGGATGAGGAGTCACTACCCAGGCAGGTGACAACTCAGTGACCTGAGGAAAAGCCATGGTCTGGTTCTCCTTACCTTTGATTTCACTAGCTTGGTGATATTCTCTTTCAGTGTCCCCTCCACAGCAGTGAGCTTGGCAGCAATCGTGTTGCTCAGCTGGCCAGCGAGAGGGTCCATGCTCTTGGAGATGCCTACACACAACACAAACATGTCCACATTGCAGCTTTAAGCCTAGAGTCACACTTCAACACCCCCAGAAGAAAATGGGGTCAAGCTCTTCTTGGATATGACACAGCAAAGGGCAGTGGGCACAAGGTCTGGCTAAGGTTGGACACTAGGAGAAACTTCTTGCTAGGAAGGTGGGACAGCTCTGGAGAGGCTGTGGAATCTCCAGCCTTGAAGGTTTTCAAGACTTGCCCTCAGGAAGTCACAGCTGACCTTATCTAGAATAGTGGGTAGCCCTGCTTCGAGCAGAACAGTGGACAGTACTGGCTGCAGAAGGCTTTCTCACCAGCATTTCTTGGAGCATTTCCTCACATGGATGGTGCCAGGGCACCAAGGAAGGGTAAAGACAAGTTCAGGTTTGCTCCAGTCAAGTCTCAGCACTTCCAAGCTCATTGGCCTCTTCTGCCTTCCTCCACTTTATGGATTAGAACGGAAGGTCAGACCACGCTCTCTGGAAAAGCATCCCTCTGAGAGCCTCCTGCTCCTGCCAAACCACAACTCCTCAGATCACAGTGGAGCCCACAACAGTTTAAGCACAACCACCAGTCTCCATGTCACCTAACTCCTAATTCATGGAGTGCCAGCACCTCCACGCAGCACACTTTGAACCTCTACGAGGCTAGCTGTAGAGATCCACCTCCAGAACCCAGGCAGCAGCACTCACACTGGGGGAGAGTCTTCTTCATCTCCTCACGGATGGTCCTCTCCAGGCGGTTACACACAGCAGTGGAAAGGGACTGAGAAAGCTGCTGAGATAGATGCTCCTGGAGCTGCCCGTTGCGCTGCTGTCCTTCCGTCAGCGCCCGGTCCAGCCTCCTCTCTGAGGGGAACGCAGGTCAAGGAGCACAAACAACAGTCCCCTCTGCCCTCAACACAATGTTTCCACAGGATGAGATTGGTGGCAGTGCACAGGAGCAAACCCAGGCTTCATAAAAGCTTCTCATAGATTGTGAGGCAACCAAGCCCTCTGAAAAAGCCAACATGCAAACACTGAGACAAACCCAAATGAAACCAACAAAATAAATGGAGAAAAGACAGTTTTGCTGCTGACAAAATTCAGTGCAGGTATGAGATTGTGCAGACAGGAAAAATTTGAGGAACCTGGTCTAGTGGGAGGTATCTCCACCCATGGTAGGGAGTTGGAACTAGATGATCTTGAAGATCCCTTCTAATCCAAACCATTCTATGATCCTGTGAAATTATTCTAGCTTTATAATATAGCTCTAGACTCTGAACTTTGGTAGAAAGCTATCTGGATTATCCATGGAAATCTCAGCCTGATGGTCAAAAAGGAAAATCCAGGACTAAGTAACAGAGAGAACAGAAATCACTGTCCTGTCACAGAAGTTATGAGTGGTTTCAGAAGCAAAACAGGCTAGAGCTGCTCAGTTTGGGGAACATGACCAAATTCACAGGATCACAGACTGGTTTGGGTGGGAAGGGACCTTTCAAGGTCATCTAGTCCCACCCCCCTGCAGGGAGCAGGGACATCTGCAACTAGAGCAGGTTGCTCAGAGCCCCGGCCAACCTCCCCTGCAACGGTTCCAGGGATGGGGCAGCCACCACCTCTCTGGGCAACCTGGGACAGGGGCTCACCACTCTCAGTGTAAAACATTCCTTCCTTCTCTCTAGTCTAAATCTCCCTCTTTTAGTTTCAAACCATCACCCCTTGTCCTGTTGCAACAGGCCTGCCTAAAAGGATTGTCCCCATCTTTCTGACAGGCCCCTTGAAGTCCTGAAAGGCTACAAGAAGGTCTCCTGTGCAGCAAAATTCAGCGCAGCAAAAGACATACACAAACTGACTACATACAATAAAAATAGTTGGAAACCACCAAAAAAAAGCACTTTCCAGACAAGACATCAGGGACCTGCCAACCACCAGGTGTGTATCTGGGTACAGACAAGACAACTCCACCTTCAGTAATGCTATTTCTGGTGTACACACCAACTTGCCTAGAGGAGGAAAGGATGATCCCATAATTATTTTTTGCAACTGGCTGATATAGCATAACCTATCAGGTGCACCTCTAGGTGTTGCAGCTCTTATCAGAGAATCACAGAACATTAGGGGTTGAAAGGGACCTCGGAAGGTCATCTAGTCCAACCCCTCTGCTAGGGCAGGATCACCTAGAGCAGGTTACACAGGAACATGCCAGGAACAGAAAGGTTTTGAATGCCTCCAGAGAAGGAGACTCCACAACCACTCTGGGCAGCCTGTTCCAGTGCTCTGTCACCCTCACCATGAAAATGGTCTTGTGGGTAACTAGAAGATTTAAGTGGCATGGAGAAAGGATCAAATTTTCTCTATTCTGAGTTTCTCACCCAAGAAGGGGACCAAGAGGAACTGAAATTGTCCCACTGCAGCAATTATTCCACATCTATGGCCCATGCTACCAAGATCCTTGAACCTTCTTAGCCTTCCTCACGTGCCTCTGCCCCACAGCCTTCCACTCCACACATCTGCAAGCAAGGATACGTTCCTGCTCCTGCTGGGAGTCAATCACCCTCTCCACGTGGCCCATCAGGGAGCTCTGGATGGCATCGAGGTGGTCCGTGAGCCTCTGCAGCAGCTCCATCTGGTTCTGGCGCAGCTCCGAGAGCTCCCGCTGCTGGCTCCTCAAGATGCACATCAGCTCATCCTGGAACTCTGGCGTCACCTATGCATGGAGAGGACAAGCATTCATGTCTCACAGGATCAGAGGTCAGCCAAGCTTTCTGCTACGTGTTAAGTCAAGCCCTGTGCTTAGGACTGAAGTGTAACTCAAAGCAGAACACATGGCCAGCTGAATACCTATTTCTAAGACTGTTTTCTGAAGAAATCATAGAATCATTCTGGTTGGAAAAGACCACTGGGATCATCGAGTCCAACCATCAACTCTACAAAGTTCTCCCCTAAACCATATCCCCAACTCCACATCTAAACAACCTTTAAACCCCTCCAGGGATGGTGACTCAGCCACCTCCCTGGGCAGCCTGTTCCAGTACCTGACTACTGTTTCTGTGAATTTTTTTTTCCCTAATGTCCAGTCTAAACCTCCCCCGTTGCAGCTTGAAGCCATTCCCTCTTGTTCCATCACTAATTACCTGTGAGGTGAGACCAGCACCAACCTCTCTACAGTGTCCTTTCAGGACATTTTATGAGCTGATAAAACATGGTACATGAAGCTCCTGCATGGAACTCATAAATGGTTGCTTAGAGTACCAGCTGTTTAGATTTAAGACCCCCTTCAAAGCTCTGACATCTAAAAGAAATCAGGAGAACACAGATCCTGTTCACTTTGGGCTACAGAGAGTGTTGAGGCCTCCAAAAGTAACGATCTCAAACACTTGTGGAAGAGCTGCACAATCAGTAGAGCAAGAAGGTGGTTTTCCACAGCACTTTTTCAGCTCTTTCACTTATTTATGAATAACCCAGCAACTGGAGAAGTACATGAATTCTAGTTCATGCTCCTTCACCTACTCAGAGCATCTCTAGAGGAGGCAGGCACAGAAAGGGCAGTTTAAGAGGCGTACACAACTCAACTGAGAGCATTTTCCACCAGGTAGGGTCTATCAAGAGGGATAATCCCAACAGGCCTGTCCCACTGCCACCCTTACTATGCTGGGAACAGCTTATCCTGCTGCTGACACACGAGTCACCTCAACAAGGAAAAGGAATCAAGTGGCAACATCTTGGATGATACAGGAGCTTGTGAGAACACATGCTGATACTCAAAGGTGAGGAGGAGCCATGGATCTGGGCAGCACTGAGCAGCTCCTCTGCTGCTCAAGACAGAGCAGAGCAATGCTGAGCCCAAGCACATCCCCACCTCAGCCTGGGGTGCTTCAAGGAACCAGGATGAACCTTCTCTCAGGTCTTTAGTAGGACAGGAGGTAGAGCTGAAGCATCATGCCCTTGAGTGGCTCTGACTCACCTGGTTGTTGGATGATCTCGGCGACTGGTTCACATCCCTGGAAATAAGAAGAGAAACACTCATCATCCAATTATGGCAATTAACTGCTCTTATTACCCAACTCTTCTGCCAAAACAGATCAAGCATTTTACAGTTCCTTTAGATTTCACCCTCCAGCTCGTGCTTCTGTTTTGCCTGGCACAAGATGATGGCGATGGGCAGGTGATGAAATCCAGGTTCTTATGGCACCATGACTCCATCACAGGCCCTGAAGTTTCACAGTTTCTGAAGCTTCCCCAAGAGAGTTGATGCCACATCCCTGGAAACATTCCAGGTGAGGTTGACCAGGTCACTCAGAGCTCCCATCCCCTTCACGGGGAGGAGATTTGACCCCAGTCTCCATGAGGATTGTTAAAAAGTACAATGCACACTGTTTTTTTTCAGGTTTGTCCAAATTGAAAGCCAGGGAAGGCTTTTCAAACAGCTTTTGAAGGTCTCCTGATATTTCACAAAGTAAACCCAAGTACCCATTTGTTAAACATAGGATTAACAAGCTTCAAATTGTCTATAATGATTCCAGCACTCAGATGAAGAAACTAGTGATGCACTCCAGCATATAGTGCAGAACAAACCACAACACTGAACTGACCCACTAATATTGCCCATCTCCAAAGCCACAAATCTAAACTCCACCAGAAGAAAAGTAAACACATGCTGTTCCCAGACAACAACTTTAGAAGGACTGAGGCAGGAAAAATGAGGCCGAGAGCTTCTGGGTGTCCCAGTACAGGACCACAGCCAGAAACTTACTGCCACAGCCCATCTTGGCTGTAATCTGTGCAGCCAGAGATCCAGATTATGGAGCTGGGGGAACATGAGAAGAGAAGGTCCTGTGCAGAAGCTCGTTTAGAAACACAAAAGGAGCAGGCAGGTAAAAGACAAGAGATATCAGTGAACAAAGGTACCATGCCAATGTTCAGAAGCCAACCAGAAATGGAGACCACGTTAAGCTGTGTTCACAGTGTCACAGGCCCAGTGAAGCCTTCACTGAAATGGGCAAATGGATCCAGAGTCCCCAGCAACATGCAATGTACCTCCCACACATCCCTCTGAAGCCCAGGCTGCAATTTGGGTCCTAGCTGGACAGGTAGAGAAGAACCCACTCCCCCACCCTGAGTGGCAGCCAGAGGCTGAGGAACCAGCTGGTCCCACAGCCACCTGTATTCTGGCAAGCCCAGCATACCCATCATCCTTCTTGCCCTTCCTCTTCAGCTTTGGGGAAGCCCGAGGGGATGCCTTGGCCTTCCAGTCCTTCACAGGCAGCCTCTGCGTAGAGGCTTTGGCACCAAATCCACCTGATGTAGAAGCCAAGCTTGCAACTTCATCATCGTGGTCACTAGTAAGGAAGAGCAGGGGAGAGAACATCACTTGCAATACGGGACAGAGTTGGCCTTCACCAAGGGGAAGGGATTCACACTCTGCTCCTCATCCACACAGCTAAGGACACCCACCACCTTGACCTCTAACACAGAGACCTCTACAGAGCTCTTTTGATCCAGGCCTGCTCAGGCTGAGCTCAAGTGCTGCACAGAGTGGAGAACAACAAAGCTGAGGAAGGGTCTAGAGCACAAGTGCGGCAAGGAGCAGCTGAGGGACCTGGGGGGGTTGAGCCTGAAGGCTCAGGGGAGACCTTCTGGCTCTGGACAACTCCCTGCAAGGAGGTTGAAGCCAGGTGGGGTTGGGCTCTTCTCCCAAGGAAGAATTGATAGCACAAGAGGAAATGGCCTCAAGTTGCACCAGGGGAAGTTGAGGTTGGACTATAAGAACAATTCCTTCCCAGAAGGGGGAAGGCTGCCCAGGGCACAGAGGAGAATCAGGCTGAGCCTAGGAAGTATGTGACCCTCTCTACCTTGGAGCCTTTCAGTTGCTGACCCACCATCCAACATAGACTGCATGTTTCAGTCTGAATTTAAGTGTGGATGATGAGTGAACCCCCCAACCATCAAACAGGGCTGAGCTTGGCAGGCAACAGAATATGCTCATGGAGCTTCAGGGTGGCTCATGAGGGAACAAAGATGTTAAAAGCAAGAAACAAACTCCTGAGATACCCTCATTACCTTTTCTAAGGCACAATACTTAGAAACTAATCCCTTAATAGGTTTTCACTGGCAATTAAATCAGGTTTGGTTCATGCTCTTAGGAGCAACCCAGTCAAACCTTTTCCTGATGGAGAGTACATTAGACAATGCCCAGAGGCCAATCTCAGGATCCACTGGAGCCATTTGGGAAGCTGGATGGCTTCCAGATGTTAAGTCAGGAGGCAAAGCAAAGACCTTCCCCCCACAGGTGAGGCTTGCTGGGGACAGACACAGGGACACAGCCTGAACTGGGGCAGGCAGGGTAGGAGAGGGACTGAGCACCTTGCTACCTTTGCTCTGCACTGGCGTCCTGGCTGTCGTGCTGCAGCAGGTGGTAGCTGTGGCGATGGTAGGAAGAGCTCTTGTGCTTTTCTTCAACCTCATCCCTTGGGCTAGAGGAGGGAAGAAATAAAGAAAATGTCATCAGGAATGTCTCTTTCAGCTTGGGTGTTTGCTCACTCCACTTCTCAGGGCAGATCCTGATAGACGGTCTAAACAAATAAAAGCCCACAGATCCAGAGGGCAGCAAGTGTTGTTTAGAGGCACTAAACACTCAAAGTTCTCCACAGGTTTTCCTTGAGGCCTTCAGAAGAGAGGCGCAGCTCAGCTGTGCTTCAGGCACTCACCAAGAACCACCTCCCAACAGTCATTCAGGCAGGACAGCTGAACCACTAACTCAAAACCAGCAGTACAAAACCATCTTGGGTTTGTTCTTCCTCAAGTAACACTGATCACTGGGGCAAAAATCATCATCTCTTCTCAGTCCTTCCATGTGTCTGAGGAGGACATGGAGGAGGGTGGGCTAACTGGGTGGGTTAGCTCCACCAGACTGAACAGAATTGCAACAGTAAATCCAGTCTGAGTTTCCTAAAGGTTCTGAGAAGGAAACTGGACATGCTCCAAAGTCATGAACTAGGTCTCTTTGAATTTGGTGTGCAGGAATTTGTTCCTTTCATGTAGGTTGATGGCTTGACTGAGCTGGAATGTCAAAAAAAAAAAAAAGATGCACAAGTGACATATCTGGTCTGATAACCTGGTATGAGAAGCCTTGAAAAATTCCAAGGCACAGTGAGATTGAGGGGTTGCAAATTCTATAATTTCTCCACTCCAAATTATGAGCAAAAGCAAAATCATTGTGTAAAGAGACAGCCTCAGAGTCCATCCAGAGCCATCAGAATTGAACTCGTTTCCCAATGCAGCATCCTCCAGTGTGGAAGCACAAGGTGAGACCTTTCTCTTGCAATTCTGATGGGAGGGAACAGCCCTGGACAGTCCCAGGGACATCACCAGCACTCCCAACCTGCTAGTCCTGTTGGAAAGGAAGGTTTTACTCAAGGATATGGTGAAGAAGTGGACCTGGTAGAGATAGATAATGGTTGGACTCAATGATCTTATAGGTCCTTTCCAACCATAGCAATTCTGTGATTCTGTGTCTGCAGCCCTGGAGGTGCCAGATGCTTCTTGGTGCTCCTGTCCCACTAGAAGACAGAGACACTAATTCTGTGATGAATCCCAGCACTGCTCCAGTGTCACTGCTGGCTCCTGGTGAGCAGGAGTACATAATGTTGCCCCATCCTGCACACCTACTCCACAGAGACCTTGCCATTCATTTTCTGACTTTTAAGGTATTTTATCTATAATGCTACCTACCCAGAGCCAGTCCTAGAAGAGAGATATACCAGGAAGCTATAATCAAACCTGTTTGTGCTTATAGATCCCTTCCAACAAAAACATGCAGGAATGCATCACCTGGGGCTGAATTTAGCTTGTACTGGTTTTATTTCCAGACTACAGAGCCAAAAACCACAATCCCATCTCAAGGCTCCATTCCCAGGTGAACACAAAGGCCAATAAAACAGACTTTTCACCTTCTTAATAGATCCTTTTTGCTGCAAGGGTTATTAGAGCACAAGCTGTTAGAGCTGGACTTGGAAGTTCAGGACACAGCACGCACGGACCAAGTACACAAGAAGGTTGAGTCATCAGATCATTTAAGGAAAGGAAGGATGGAGAACTGCTCTGCTTTAGAATCATAGAATGTTTTAGGCCGGAAGGGACCTCTAGAGGTCATCTGGTCCAACCTCCCTACACAAGCAGGGACATCTCTACCTAGGGCAGGTTGCTCAGAGCCCCATCAAGCCTGACCTTGAATGACTCCAGGGATGGGGCCTCCACCACCTCCCTGGGCAGCCCAACAACTCACAACATAAGAGCTTTCCACCAAGCTGGCAATTTGGAGAGTGCAAAGAACCTGCCCCAAGCAAGACAAAGCGCAGTGATTACCTGTCTGCCATGCTGTTCCTGGTTTCTCTGGTGATGTCAGGAGCCGCTGGCCAGGCCTGACTCACGACACTGTCAGAAGCAGCATTCTCCTGAGTTAAAGCAGTCTCCAGCAAGGAGGGGGCGTTCAGTCTGTCCACCTCCACTGGAGGCATGTCCAAAGAGTGGTGGCCGTGCTCGGAGTTGTGGCGGTTCCTGGGGGACAGGAGGTGCAGGGCTGAGGCAGCAGAGGCCATGCTGTCTGCGTGGTGGGGGGGCTCCAGCCCCTCCCCGGGCGGAGCCGCCGCGAAGCTGCGCTGCAGGGTCTCGGAAGCGATCTCGGGGATGTCCTGGGACATGGCTGTGGAAGCAGAGGAGATGACATCTGGAGAGCGCTCGCGGGTGGGAGAAGCTTGGGGCACCACCAAGGGCTCCACGTCCTGCAGTTCCAGGGATAGAGAGGGGTTTCCTGGTGGGACCTGAGCAGGAGAATCAACAAAGGGCATTCAGGGTCAGGCGAAGATGTTCAAAGAACCCCTGGTACCTTCCACCAACCATCTCTGGAAAGAGCCAGCTGTAGCCTTTCCTCATGTGATCCCACTGCTCAGTAGATGGAGAAGGTCCCCAAGATGTGTAACAGGCTCTCAGCTGGGCCAACACACACTTAAACCAACACCAGTTTGAACACACTTTCAAAACAAAGTGTCACACCAGTTCTACCTCCCTGCTCTGCTCCAGGCTCCCTTCTCTCCCAGGGAAGGCAAATAGTGCATGTCTTAAATAATCATAGAATCATTTAGGTTGGAAAAGACCTTTAAGATCTTTGAGTCCAACCACAACCCTACTCTACCAAGCCCTACCAAGTTACTTTTAACATTGAGTATCTCCTGGACTGAAGCTTATTTCCATTTCAAGCTTTAGGCATAATCCATTTTACATGACATGTGGAAAGAGAAATTTAGAAGTAGGAAATGAATGTCTCAGGTCTATCAGACCAACAAGGAGGAAGAAACCTTCCTGGTTTTCTAGTGCTGCCTCCTAACACGAAGAGTGACCACATCCAGCCACTGTGGCAGTGACAGCACAAGCTAGAAATGTCTCTAGTTTTCAGAGAAATGCTGTTTTACACGAGGTCAAGCTCCATCAACACGGGTAAACCTGACTGCAGATGTGGGCCAGCAGCTGTGCTCTTCAAAGGGCCCTGCTAATATCTAAATAAATCTAATTTCAGATTGTGTAGGCCCATAGAGAGAGGTCCCTTGGATTATGAGAAGGAAGCAGCATTTGGAGCCTTACTGGAACAGGTGCCTTTGGTGTTAGCTTGTCAGGGAGGCCTGGGATGAGAACGGAATGGCTCCTAGGACTAGTCTGGAGGCTGCTGCTACTGCTGCTCAGCGTGAGGCTGGTGTCCAGCTGCATCTTCGGGCTCACAGTCAAGTCTTCTGATGGTCTGCAGAAAACAGAAGCACAAAGAAATCAAGCAGGCCAGCCTAATGATCACTGCATCAAACACTTGAGGTGAAGAGACAGGATCCACAATGGAGGAGCCCAACTCAAACTTCACTGGTGTTCTCCAAGTCCTTGCTCTTTCCTGCCAAGGAGCACCTGCATCTCCTAGTCCCTACACAGCCCAAAGAAAAACCAAGTGGGAGCGAAAACCAGAAGGGCATCACAATCTCTTAGAATTTGAGGTGTCAATGAGAGAAGGGACCTGTTGCATCCTCAGCTCACACTGTAGAGAGTTTAGGGAGAAACTGGACACCACAGCATAGGTCCAGCACACTGAAATGAAGTTTTCACCTGTCATACAGCCCAACCCACCACAACACCAGTAAGATTTTCTTAACAGTCCCAATTGTCTCCCTGTCCTCAGTGGCTGCAGTGTTCTCTTACCTGTAAACAACCACAGCCCTTTGGGAGAAGCACGTAAAGCAACACAACCGAGCTGCAGGGAGAGAATCCCTACGAGGCACAAGTGGAATTGCTGCTGGCCCCTTGGATGACAACAGGCAGCTCTCCAGGCTGCAGCAGAGATGCAAACTGTTGCCCATGGAGGGATGTGGGGACTCAGGACAGTTGCTAACTCTGGTTGCAATCTCCTCCCCTACAAGATACACCATGGCTCTCTGCCACCCTGAAGGACCAGCTGCATTACTGAGGGACATGGTTTAGCAGCTAACTGGGTAGAGCAGGGTTATGGTTGGACTAATTACCGTGCACTAATTACCTGGGCATAGAGGCATCTGTGACAGAAGTGCTACTCATGGCTGTGACTGCAGTCAGGGAACTGACACTGCTGCCTGGAGATACAGCAATCTGTAAAAAAACACACGGTGCTCAGGAGGTGGCAGAAGAGTCCAACAGCAGAACTCAACCTGAGGACACCAGCTCCAGAACTCCTAAAGACTTTTTGGTGTGTGACGGAATAGAAGAAAATAGCCTGAGTTGTACTGCTAAGGTGCTCAGGTGCTGAAGACAAACCCCTGTACATCAGAGTTACAGGCTGGTGGGGGTTGGAAGGGAGCTCTGGAGATCAGCTGGGCCAACCCCCTGCTCCAGCAGCTCACCCAGAGCATGGGGCACAGGATCATGTCCAGGAACCTTTGGAATCTCTTCAGAGAAGGAGACTCCACAACCTCTCTGGGCAGCCTGGGCCAGGCTCCAACACCCTCACACCAAACAACTTTCTCCTCCTGCTCAGGTGGAACCTCCTGGGTTCCAGCTGGTGCCCGTTGTCCCTTGTCCTGTCACTGGGCACCACTGACAAGAGTCTGGCTCCATCCTCTTGCCCCCTGCCCTTTAGCTCCTGATCAGATCCCCTCTGAGTCTTCTCTTCTGCAGCTCAACAGCCCCAGGGCTCTCAGCCTTTCCTGGGCACAGAGATGCTCCAGGCCCACCAGCATCTCCACAGCCTCCACTGGCCTCTCTCCAGTAGCTCCTTGTCTCTCTTGAACTGGGGAGCCCAGCACTGGACCCAATACTCCAGAGGTGGCCTCACCAAGGCAGAGTAGAGGGGGAGGAGAACCTCCCTGGACCTGCTGGCCAGAGTCTTGTGAATGCAGCCCAGGAGACCATTGGCCTTCTTGGCCATGAAGGCCCATTGCTGGTCAACTTGTCCATCAGGATTCTCAGGTCCTTCTCCATTGAGAAAATGAGGAGGAAACAGCCAGCAGGTGAGGACACAGGACAGAGCAGACAGCTCTCTGCCTTGGGGCAGCTTAGTGGCTTGCCAACCGCCATTGAGGAGCAAATGCTTGCTTAGGGCTCTTCAAGACACTTTGCTATCCTTCACAGACATCACCAAACCCCAGCTTAGATACAGTTCTCTGGCAAACCTGTATTTCTACACCACACAGCTACATCAGCAGTTTTGCAGCCAACCATCCTGCTCACAACACAAGCTTGGGCCAGCTTAGCATTCTAGATGGGCCAACATGTCTTCACTCAGTTTGGTAACACACAGAGAGCTTCCTCTGTGGTTGCACTCAGCCAGCAGAGTCCTTACAGCCTAGAAAGAGTTCCAAACCCACCCCTCGCACCACCAGTAGCAGTGCTGCTCTCCAGTTACCTGTTGAAGAGAGGTACTGGGTGTCATGAATGCATCTGGAGTCATCAGCTTGGGCTTGGCATCGTTTGGGAGGGCCAGGAAGTCTGCAGGGACAGGCAGCTCGGCGATGCGCCGCAGGTCCGGCTGGGAGCCATGCACTGAGCCCTTCCCAGACCCCAGCCCCTCTGCGCTGAGGTCAGCCATGTGGTCTGGGGAGGCTTCCAGAGGAGACAGGCAAATCAGTTCAGAGAAACTGCCCCAAAAAGGTGAAGCTTTAATTCCATCAAGTGTGAATTTAGGCTATAGCCAGCCATGCTGGATTCCAAGAAGAATAAGTAAAAGTGCTGCCACATCCTAGTCAAAGCTTAGGGCAAAGCAACCCCTGTGTTACACCTACTCTTTGGAGGCTTAACAGTGATTTTATCAGGCTTTGATAAGAGATACGAGATTCTTTTCCTCCCTAAATACAAGGCCAGTTTAACAGCCCCATCCCAGACTGATGAATGAACTGAAAGAGCATGTTACACACCCCAGCCCCCTCTGCTGTCACTCTGCTCTTCCACCTCCCAAGAGACAAATGTCGTGTTTCTGAAGTGTCAAATCACCTCGAGAGGTGACCTCAGGCATGCAAAGCAGTAATGCTCCCAGTCTAACATGTCCCTGTGCTCCATATTCTATCTGGGCTCTACCCAGCTGGTCCCACTTCCCAGCCAGCCCATATCAAGTGGCAGTGACACCACTCTAACAAAGCAGCACCCAAAGCTGCTCTCCTGCTGCTCCCCACAACCACCTTTAAAGGCTCAGCAACGCTGAAGATCGATGGAAGACAAATGCTCACCAAACTCCTCGTGAGAGCTATGGGAAGGCATGGATGCACTCATGTCAGGGCTGTGAAGAGGCTGGAATCTGATCTGCACATCCTGCAGGGCCCTGAAAAAAACAAACCCAAAACACAGGCATCCCATTAGTTTATGAATCAGCAGAAGTCTAAAGCTTAGAAGATTTCATGGAACTGACTCTCTTGCAATTTGCTTTAGAATTTCCTGCTTGTAGAAGCTGCTCCTCATTCAGTTCTGGTGCCCAGGGAATTCAGGAGATGTTTCCCAGCACTTCCACATGAGCATAGCTCTTTAGTCACTGCATTCATGGTGTCAAAACCACTGGCTTCCCAGCACCGTGCTGGGCTACTTCCTGGGAAGCCACACTGAACACACCACAGCTAGAAGCTTCTATGGGTCCAAGGAGGTTTTCTTATGAGCAAAAGGAATCGGTCAGTGAAATTTCTAGAGGTCAATGCAGATTAGGACAAGCACAGACAGCTGCCTGTGGTAGGTGCTGCTCATACTCACTTGGTGTGCACACAGAAGAGTTTTATCAGCACTCCTGCTGCTGATTCAACAGCCCCAGCTCCCTGAGCACCTTCTGAAAAGAAGACAAGAGTAAAACATGAAGTTGGGTTGGAACTGCAGATAAAGTATGAAAAAAAAATAAAAAAAAAAAATTGTAGCAGATAAACCAGCATGATACAGCTTGATCACTTCTCCGCTTTAAAGGTGGATTCACCCTGGTAAGGGAAAGTATAGCCAACACTTTCTTCACTTCCCAACAAAAGGGCAATCCAACTTGCTCTAATCCAGCCAGAAAAGCCTCAAGGAAGAAGAAAAAAAGATCTCTCACTAGGTAAAGAGGAGGAAACTGAGGTCTGGAGCTGCCAGCAACTGGTTCTGGCTGTTGAGTGACTGGTTGGGTATCTATTAAGTGAGACACACTAGATATATCCTACAGAAGTTCAGACTGGGGCTCAACCATCCTTCCTGGCTCTAAACAACTGTAGTGATGAAAAGTTCTGCTATAACTTCCCATCAACCAGTGCTGACAACATTCACCTGATGCATTGGTGTCGCTGCTAAGGAAGCCAAGGAGACTGAGCAGAGAAGATAAACCTGACTCCCCAGTAAAAAAAAAAGGTATTCCTATGCAAATTATCCTAATTATCTGAGCACCACACAGGGATCTGAAGCTTCAGTCCCAGCCTGCTCCAGCTGCTACATCTATCAGTCAGTTTTGCTGCTGCATTTTAGAGCAATATGCCAGAAATGCTGACAGCACTGTGAATTATTATTAGGAGCATTAACAGAGACAGGGAAGCACATCACAGAGCTGTGCTGACAGCCCAGGGCTCCTTCCTCCAGGAAACATGGTGGTGGTAGTCAAAGCATCTTTCCAAACTTTACTAATAAGGTAGGAGATCAGAAAGAAGCCAACAGTTGAAGAGAGATGGTGATCAAGGAATGCTTGCATAGGCAGGAATGTTTTCTTGAGGGAGGGGTGCAGCCCTGGGACAGGGCACCAGAGCAGTGCCATTAGTCTCATGTGTGGTGGCCTTCAACACACAACTAGGTGAAGCCATAGGTGACCTGATGCCACTAGCAATAGTCCTGCTTCAAGCAGCAGGTTGGATCAGAGGCCTCCAGAGGTCCCTTGTAACCACCTCTGCTGTGTTTCCATGAAGTACTCTAGCTGCACAGAGCATATTTCAAAGAGAAGAATCACAGAATTGTTTAGGTTGGAAAAGACCTTTAAGATCACTGAGTCCAACCATTAACCCAGCACTGCCAGGGCACCACTAACCCATGTCCCTCATCAGCACGTCTCCACAGCTTGGAAATCACTCCAGGGATGGGGACTCCACCACTTCCCAAACAGGCTATTCCAGGTTGGAGAAGAAATTGTTCCTCATGTCCAACCTCAGCCTCCTCCAGTGCAACTTGAGCCTGTTTCCTCTTGTCCTATCACTTGCTCCTTGGGAGAAGAGACCTGCCTTCCATGAGAAAGGACCAGCCAAGAAAGAAATCCTGATCTGAGAGCAGGCAGGTCACCCACCTACACTCAAGTTGTCGTTCTCCTCCTCTGCTGGCAGCACCTCAGTGTGCCTCAGGCGGCAGCGGCTCACTGCCTGGATGCCAAAGCTCAGCACTGGGTGGGTGAGGAGGAACTCGGAGATGGAGCTGAAGTAAGCTTTGCCCTCCTCTTGGTTCTGCATCAGCTCCATCACGTACAAGACCTGGAAGAACCAGAAACATTAAGTCAGAGGACTTCCAGAGCAGATCGTGCGTGGACTACAAAGCCCAGCACCTGATGCAGGCTTGGAACAGTGAGAACATCATGAGGAATAAAGCCTGGGCCATTTAGAATTGAAACCAAACACCCACGGGAACCCCAATAAGCACACTCATGTCTGAGTCAGCGTTGGTCAGGATCTCAATCCTACTGAGCCAAACTGGTTCTTCCAAATGAGAGCTTTACTTCAGGGTGAGAATTAAGCCTTAAGGCTCCTTGAGATTAAATCAGCTGAATTGGGACCATTTCTCATCTCATGGTGAAATGGCTGAAGCCAACCTCTGCTCTTTTAGCTGTTGATGTGCAAATCCTAGGCCTGGGCAGCAGAACCAGCCACAGAGAAAGGCCATTCCTCCTTCTAACATCATTACCCAACACAACCAGCAGTAAAATGAGCCACCTACTTTTCTATGCACATCACTCAGGATCAGATATTCAGCAGAGAGGTCCAGGCAGACTTTCAGGCTGGGGAGAATGCTCATGGAGCTGAAGATGTCAGGAGAAAAGCTAGAGGCACAAACAAGAGATGGGGAGGGAGGTGCAGAAAGCAAGGTCAATTAGTATAACTAGAACAACTGCTATGAAACTGCATTAGTTAAAAAAAACAACATCATAGAATGGTTTGGGTTGGAAGGGACCTTAAAGATCATCTAGTTCCAACCCCCTGCCATAGCAGGGACACCTCCCGCAAGATCAGGTTGCTCAAGGCCCCATCCAACCTGGTCTTGAACACCTCCAGGGATGGAGCATCCACAGCTTCCCTGGGCAACCACTACCAGGGTCTCCCCACCTTAATGCTACAGGTTATGTCTGTGCTCTACAGAACAATGTGAAGACACCAGGTGTTGGTAACACCAAGGAGAGTGTGTAAGAGAATCAGCCTCCCCAGCCTTGCCAAAGCTTGACCTGCCACAGCCCTGAGACCTTTAACAAATAGATCAGCCTGGCAAAGGAGGAGGCTCTAGATGGGGCAAGAGCAGACTCCACTGGAGGTCAAGAATCACACCTGGAAAGTGGGAGCTGTGTTAAGGAACAGTTTAAAGTAAACCCAGCCCCTCAGAGTCTGCACATCAAGACCCACCGGACAGTCTGCAGACAGGTCCAAGACACAGTGCACCACATCTTCAGTTCTCTGTTCTGATCTGCTCCCGTGATGAGAAATCTCCAGAAGGGAACCCTGCAGGTACAACAGAATGGAAGTTCCCTTACAGAAGATCTGGTCCTTCCCATAAGGACATCTCAGAGGAAAGTTCTTCACAAGTTGCCCATAGCTGATTTTGACCAATCACATCTTCAAGTTCCCAGAAAATCTGCTTTTGAGGCAGAGTAGAAACCACTATAAAACTCTCAAGAACCTTAAAGCCACAACTAATCAAAGGAAGAATTATTATTTTTGAATCAACTGCTGTAGGAATTTGGAGGATAACAGGCCAGTTAAGACTGACTACACCACAAACCTGAAAGGACTATTCAGTTGAGAATTTTCATTGCTTTCATGGAACTGACACTAGGATCAAGGTCACTACAGGCTCTGCTCCAAAGCCTTTTTTATTTCCTCACTAGAAAACTGATTACATAGAGGACAGGACTTGCTCCTGCCACAACACTAAATTTTTACAAGCGTGATGCAGTTACAAGGAACTTTTCAAAGGCAGAATTAGACACTACTAAAGGTTGATACTCCAAGAACAGGACTGGGGACTTACTCTGGGTCTTGTTTTTTATGGTTGTCACAGAAGAGCAGGCAGGACAGGGGCCTACCATCATGGGGCTTCCACTCATGAAGACACCTAGGAAAGAATCAGAGAAAACATCTAAGAGTGCAGGGAGCACTAAATGAGGAAGATAAGAGGTGGGTGCTGAACATGCCACCCTTTGTCCAAAGACAGCATTAAGTCAGCAGCCACCACGTGTATCAACTTGTAGCTGTTTACAGGCTTATATAAAATAAGGAGATCACAGCCCATGCAGACAGATTGTGAGCAATAAATAAGCAAAACCACATGTTGCCACTTGGTTTGGTGTCTCAGCAAGGGTACAGCAGATAAAAGAAGCCAACATTGAGAGGAACAATTCAGAGAAGCTTCTTGAATTTATTGGGACAGCCCAGAAGAGCTGCAAAGCACAGAACTGCTTCCAGACACAGCTCTTTGCTTTCTCCCTACTTTCACCAAACCTTGTGTGATATTCAGTGACAAAACTCTCAGCAACAAATTACAAACATTCACCCTATATCTTTATGATGTCCTGAGAGTTGCAAGTGACTCTATAACAAGGAAATTCTCAGAGAAAATGCTGCTCTCTGTTCCAAGATCCTTCATGTTCTCATTTCTCCACTTACCTTGGCTCATCTTGGCCCTCAATATAGATCTGCCAGAATTTGACAAAGCCATCATGGCTTGCTGTGGCCAGCACAGTTCCATCTGGAGAAAGTGCTCCCTCACTCAGGCACTACACAGAGGGGAAGAGAGACAGAAAAGGTATTTTATAAGTTTATTTCAAACAAAGTTCTCTCTTCTAACAGGAATTTGAGTGACAGCCTGATAGAACAGGAGGTCAGTGATTTCTGACAGATGTGTCACCAGGCAGCTTAACCCTTCACAGAATAACTGACAGGACTCTCTTTCTAATAACAATTAATACTCACCTTCTCCACACAGCAAATTTAAGTATAAGATTGTGCTGCTACTGTTCCTACTCATCTTATGAGCAGAGATTACTTTGTTTGGGGATCTTGTGGTTTTTCACAACCATTATTTCATTATGGAAATTGCAGAAGAATAAAGATGAGATTGGGCTTGATTTCACCCTTTTCATCCAGGAGTATATCAGAGCAGTGTTAAGCCTCCATTTACCATCAGATATTAAAAAAAATAGTTGAAATACCCAGGTTGTCAAACAGGCTCTTGGAAATACAGGTGAGTTTTTTCAAGAGCTTTTCTGAAAGCAAATGACTACACATTGACCTGGGCTCCTCACACAAAGGTTACTCACCAATAGTATGTGTGCAGAGCCAGTAGGTTGTGGGTGATAATGTGGATGAGTAAGAAACTGTTGGGTTTTTTACAGCCAACTGTCCTAAGAACTGCAGCTCCTGAGACACTATAACCCAAAGAGAACCTAAGTGATCTGTGGTGATCACCTACATGATGGCAATGAAGAAAACCAAAGAGGTCCTACCGTGCTGTGGCCTTTCACCACGATGAAGCCTTCTTTGATACTAGGCACTTCCACTGGCCAGGAGCTGTTGTTGGATCGGATAATGTCCAAATCCCACACCTCTGCCTGCAAAACAAACACACAGGTTTAGTTCTACAACTACTTGTCCGATTCAGTGAAGAATTTCTTGTATCTTCATCTTTTATCCTGACATACCAGCCCAATGGCAAGTATGTGACATAAATCTTCCCAGTTCCACCCGATTTGGCCACAAGATGCTTTCCTGGCACCCAGCTGTACACAAGCACAGGGAACTGCTCTTGGCAGTGGTAGTTGTTGCTCATCAAGCCCCCTTCCCTGGGAACTGGCTCAGCCTGGACACACAAGTGATGCTTCCAGCCCTCCACGTTGTTTCTAGTGGTCCTTACACTAGATCCAAGATCTAGATCCTTGATGGTGAGCAGAAGTTATCACCTTCCATCCTCCTGAGGCCCAGAGAAAGATCAGTATGATCTCTCCTCAAAATCTCCTATTATAGGAGGATCCCCAATATGGATTAAATGGAGCCTTTGCAATTTAACCATAATGGCTCTTCCCTTCATTAGACTCTCTCCCCAATAAGTAACAAAGTTTCAAGAGTAGGGTTTCCTTACCCTGTCCTCATGCAACAACGCCAACGTCTGACTTCCCTCCTCACCACTCTCCTCATTATCATCTGGGATGAAAGGACACCAGATGATTCTTCGGGAGGTGTTCAATGGGGTATTGTCAGGTCTCTTGATGTTGACCAAGATCTCCTCTCTGGTCACCATGGTCAAGGAACATCACATTCTGGCTGTGCTACTAACACTCAGCAACAACCTGTTCAGGGTTGGTGCTGTTAGATCCTCAAGCTTTTTTGGATCACTGATTCAAAAAGAATCCAGGTTAAAGGATTCTGCTAAGAGGGCAGACAAGACAGTGTTCCTTCCAACCTTAAGGTCCTTTTTAACCCAAATCAGTCTATGATTCCAGGATTAAAATTAAGAAGCTACAACTCAAGAAGACATAGTCCATAGACTGATATGCTTCCCAAAAGCACTGAGCAGTCACTCCAAGCAACTAAAATATTTAGGGTAACGAATCCAACACTAAAAATAAATTTCAGGACCACTGAAAGAGGAAAGAGATTGGAAGGAAGATAGTGAGTGGGAGGAACTATGACATCCTCTCCCACAGTAAAGTAATTGAGGAAGACCTAGAACCAGACAAACGTGAGTAAAAAGCTCTGCCACATGGTTCAGGTGACACTGTCCACGTGTAGGACCAGCAGTACAGACCAACACTTCTCACTGACTACTTCTGCCTGGACCAGAAGGTGTCAGTCCTAAAATTTCATGTTATGATTTCAAATAATGATTGTCTGGAATATAGGCACAGTTTCATAGAATCATAGAATGGTTGAGTTGGAAGGGACCTCAAAGATCATCTAGTTCCAACCCTCTGCCATGGACAGAGACACCTCTTACTAGACCAGGTTGCCCCAAGCCTTGTCCAACCCGGCCTTGAACACCTCCAGGGATGGAGCATCCACAGCTTCCCTGGGCAACCTGTGCCAGTGTCTCACCACCCTCACAGTGAAGAATTTCCTCCTCATTTCCAATCTAAACCTCCCTTCTTCCAGTTTGAGCCTATTACCCCTTGTCTATGTTTGACTGACTTGACACTCTGGAAGGGGCAGAACTATTGACCTCCCCATTGGAAGCTGCTACTCTGGATCAGCCACAAAATAAATTGCAATTTTGAGGCTGCATCCACCTCTCACCATTACACAGAGACCAATATGAGGCGTATTTTGACAAGATACTGGATTTTTTCTTTATCCATGGCCAGGCGCCAGACAAAAAGGTTTCCAGCCTCATCCAGGCAGGCCAGCTGGTTGGAGTTGAGGTGAGCAAAAGCCAGGTCAGCCACCCCACCAGTGAATCCTTTCAGCAAGGTCCTCTCAGCTGTGCTGACACTCAACACCCGCACCATGGCAGAGCCGTTACTGGCAGCTGCAGGAGAGACAGAGGAGAAGTCACCATTTATCCATGCAGTTTCCCCAAAGGATTGCCTTTTCCAGTTGTCAGCTTGTCCTTTTCCAGCACCCATCCTGCCAAGGGCTGTCCCTGGCAGCACTCTGGAAGCCTCTATCAATAGGTACCATGGTAAGAAGCCCCTTCAAGACCCTGGGCACAAATATTCACTGCACTTGTCAGCTCTGGAAGGGCAGCATCAAGAAGGGCTTTGCCTGGGGCAAGCTTAATTCCTCCTATCTTCTGTTCCTTCTTGAGCACTGCAAATTCTAAGTTGTTCTATTTAAAAAGACGGCAACAGAAGTTGACTTCTTGTAATTCCCAGGATTATTCTCAAGCACGCCTTCATTAAAAGCAAGCCTAAATCTTTATCCCAAGCTCGTGAAAAAGCTGCCAAACCTCCAGCCCTGACCTCCAGAGACACTAATTTCATTTTAATTGCAATTTCATTTTCAGGCACTGGAGAAAAGGAGTCATTGAAGGGCAGGTAGCTCAAATACCTGTTCTGTAAAGGGCACGTAAAAAAGCACAAACATTCACCTGGTGAAAAGCACAGCTTTCTGGCTTGCATGGCTGAGAAGAACACGCACGTCCCAAGCAAAGTTTCCACCTTCCTCATTTCAGACAAACATCTCCATAATGATGTAGTCTTGTAGAGACCACCCTGCTTCCACTGCTTGAGGCCCAAGCCAGCCCTAGCAGATCACTAAGCTTTCCACAGTGCTGCTGCACCCAAGTTTTAATACTTAAAAAGGGCCAGACACCCTAAAGCTGCTCTAAAAACCTCAGCTAGGAAAAAAACCACCACAGAAACAGAGCAGTAGATTTCATAAGAGGTCAGACAGCCTGGTGGATGCTAGAACCAAGAAGAAAGGGATCTATGAGAGCAGAAAGAGACATTGCAGATGGCCAAGTGTTCATTTCTTTCATGTATGTTGTGAAACAATCTTTTCCTGGGTTGTTCTGCTTTTCTCTTCCTTCCTACTGCAGAAGAGACTGCATCTCTATTTGGCTCCTCTAAATTTAGCCTTCAACTCAACTCTAAGTTTATGCAAGCAAATCCACCACCACCATTTATCTGCTCAAATTACCACAGGGCTGTTTCTGTGCTGAGCTCCAGAGAAGCTGGTTTGCTGCAGAAATATTTAATTAGGGGAGGAAGCTGAACATCAGCTCACTGTCCAGTGAAACCAAGGTAGCCCTTCAACTTCTCCTCATCCCCACTGAGTCCCTCTCTTTATTTCTAACTCCAGAAAAGCTTAATTCTCAGTAGAAATGCTCCTACACGACCAACCTGGAGCTCCAGCTTCACTTCTACTCCCACTACGACAGCACCTCAATCTGGATATTGCAATAAATATTTCAATTATTGCCAGTTTCTTTCTTCTGGTGCAAACTTTGCTTCTTTTAGAGGCAGGCAGAGCAGAATACAAACAGCAACCAAGACAAGAAGGCATCTCACCTCTGATAGCATAAGCCAGGTAAGAGTTTGAAACAGCTATCAGGTTGCCATAGTAGTATTTCTGCTCCCAGTCGTATCTGGCCACAGGTTGTATTTTTACCTGCTCAGGAGAAGAAAATAAAACATGAGAAATGTCTGGAAATACCTTTTGCCCTCAACAAATCTGCCAAATAGACAATTTCCTCTAGGGAAGAGCTGCAATCACAGAATGGTTTGGGTTGGAAGGGACCTCAAAGATCATCTAGTTTCACAGGCACTTGTTTATTAGTTTTGATCCTGCTTTCCAAGAAAATAAGTGTCCTGGGCTTATTTGACAAGCATTGTCTCTGTGAGTAAAAATAATGAAGGAACCCTATGGAAATTATGGCAGTGATCCTCCCTTTTGTTTTTATCTTCAGTATTATTTATGGAAAGCAATGATAACATGGCACAATTTTCATTCACTATCTCTGAGGGCCCTTAATTCACTGCACATTAAGGAACAAAACGAGATAATATGGAAAAGGGCTGAGAGGATGAAGACCAGAGCTTCTCTTCAAAGCCCAAAGCTCTCCCAAAGCACCAGCATTTGTTCTGAGCATGTTTTGATACTCTGCTGCACCCCTAGTTCCAACCTCAACTTCTTGGTTCTTCTGCAGCTCTGATCTGTTGGGTGAAGTCTCAGCAAGACTGAGGCCATCAAACTATCAAGAACCCTCCCTCCATAGCAAAGACCTTCCAGTGAAGAAACAATCAGCAGGACTATTTGTGAAGGAAGGGCACTTTCCCAGGAACCTCCAGCTTAGATCACTCCCGGAAATTAAAGGATAACTTGGCCAGACTCTGGAAAAACAATAACAATCAACAACCACTCCAATTTTTCCCCCCCTTTGTTAAGCTCTTTGACAAACTTGTAGCTAATTGCAAGCTCCCAGAACACAGGAAAGACAACAGCAATTTCTGTTTAAAATATTCCAGCATGTGCTGATGTGACTTTCTAAAAAAGAGACAGAACTATGCTTTTTTTTTTGCTCCTTACCTTGTTACTCCCTCTGGCCTTACTGGTGATGCTGGAATCACTGCTGGCCACTATCTCCACATCTTTTGCTGATATCACTACGCAGGTGGAGCTGTCATCACCAGAAAGGCAGCTTTGAAGAAAAACAATGGGGAAAAATAATAATCAGCCAGGACTCCCAGAGAACAGAGGCCAGATATTTGCAGGGGATAATTTTAACAGCAGCGCACCTCAGATGCTTCTGAAAACAGAAGCTACTTCCACTTAAGAGTGTCCCTTCCCCACAGGTCACAGGTTTGAGAGCCAAGCACCTGGTTTGTTCAGCTTAAAAACCTCCAGTCTGACTTGAGCACGCCCTTGACCACTACCCAATGTTGGGAGGTGCAAAGAGACCAAAGCCAACCAGTTGAACCTCATCAAGAGCACATGCTGCTCATGGTTCTCACAGCAGCTTCTCTCTAAGTTGTGGCCAGAGAACCCCAATAAAAGCTGTTTACAAGAGGTCTAATGTTAAATCAGTGCATGAAGCCAAGTATTTCACTAATTAGACTGATGTGGGTTTGTATTATTCCTGTGATAAATTTGAAATGTTCTATATGTTGTTTTGAATGGAAGCACTGTCCAAAACATTGATGTACACACACAGCTCACCAAATAGGTAGAAATTTAGCTAAGGATCATTTGTCCTGCTTCATGTGGAGAGAAACACTTTGACAAGTGCAAGTTCCACCATCCCATGAACTGGTGTATCCTACCTCTGGAGTAACCTGGGTCCCAGCTGGAGGCCTCCATGAGAACACCAAGTTTCATCCAAAGCCCTGCTAATTTAGCTCCATCCTACCTTGCAACCCTGTCACCTGTTCCCCTTCTCTCTAAAGATATTCTGCAGCTCCTGAGCAGCAAGGCAGGCTCCATGTGTTGGCCTCAAGCTACAAAAGCTCTGCCCAACAGCCTGGACTCAACTGTCACCTGGACTCAACGTAGACCTCACTGTCACATTCCCAGCACACTTGTCCAGGCTCACCAGAAGTGATTTTTAACCATTTTCTCTTCACTCTCAGCCTTTTTTTTCCCCCCACAAAACTTACATGACTTGCTTCTCCTGCAGGGCTCCCAGAGAAATGCTGCGATGCACTGGCTTAGCCAGAGAGGGTCCATCTCCAGCAACAATGGGATCAGGCACCAGCAGCCCATTCAGGTCTCCATTATAGGAATTGGATGGTCTCTGGTTCTCATTCACTGAGCCTAAGGAAAAACACGACCAACTGAGCACAATATCTGCTTCAAAGAAACAGCACTGCCTGAAAAACACCATCTCCAGATGGGTTTTGTCAGGTTCTGCTGGTCTATCAGGTAGAATATGTTGAATTGGTTGGGAGGATTCTTCTCCAAAAAGAATATGTAAGAGACCCCACATGTAAGAGATTTTTCTCCACATGAGTGAAGTTGTAGCTCTTTTCTCACACAAGCAATCCCAGCAGACCAGAAAAACACCAAAGAACAGGTACAAGGAACATATCAGGTTTGAGGAACAAGTAGTTTTGGATCAGAAAGACTAAGCTGGTAATATTTCCTGAATCAAGTGCCAGACCAAAGGGTTCTTCAAGGGTCAACTCCAACCCTCATGCCTGCAGAGAGGTCTCTGAAGTCCACCAACATAGTTGATAGCTTGGCTGGAGATAATACATTTATTACTTACCAAATCTGGCTCCTGACTGCAAGACCTGACCTCAAAGTCCAAGGTATTGGGAGTCACTGAGCTGCAAAACTGTATAGCTGTGCCTACAGGATTCCTGTATTTCTCCCTTACTCTACTAGTCACATAGAAGTTCACAGAACTCATGTTTGGTGTCAAGCAACCATTTGTTCAGGGTTTCAGCTCTGCTTTGAAGAGTGCATGTACCTAAGCTTCATGTATTTGGCCTAGCACAAGTTACCTGGTGGCCTCTGTGGTTTCTGAAGGCTTTTAGCAGAGGACAGATGTACCAGGGGGTGAAGAGGACTCTTCTTTATTTCACTAGCAAGGTAAATAGGTGATGATCCTCATTGGAGAGTGGACCCACTCCACCCACACTTCCACACCCGTACACCCAAGTCAGAGCCGCCTGCTTCAGCAAAATCCTTGCTTGAAATTTTCACTGGTTTTGAAAAGTGAAATTTCACATACTGTTGCCAGGTAACAACTGCTGCTGAGCTCTCCTGAAATGGCTGCTCCCAGGACCAGAAGCTCTGCTGCTGCTGGAACACGTAGCAAACCTACACCTAACTGGGCAGGAGACACGTCCTTTGCAAGCAAGGCAAGTTTTTGGTTACCAAACTGGCTTTAACACACCAGGATGAGTGCTGCTGTCTGCAGAGGTGACTGCAACTCTTATTCGTTGCCAAAAGAATCTCAGAATGGGTTTGGTTAAAAGGGACCTTAAAGATCATCTAGTTCCAACCCCCCCTTCCATGGACAGGGACATCTGCAACTAGACCAGGTTGCTCAAGGCCCTTCAACCTGGCCTTGAACACCTCCAGGGATGGAGCATCCACAACTTTCCAGGGCAACCTGGGCCAGTGTCTCACCATCCTCACAGTGAAGAATTTCCTCCTCATTTTCAATCTAAATCTCCCCTCTTCCAGTTTCAAACCATTGTCCTATCACTACAAGCCCTTGTAAAAAGTCCCTCCCCAGCCTTCTTGTAGGCCCCCTTCAGATAGTGGGTCCCCTTTCAGATACTAAAAGGCCAGAAGAAGGTCTCCCTGGAGCCTTCTCTCCTCCAGCCTTCTCTCCTCCAGGCTGAACAAGCCCAGCTCTCTCAGCTTGTCCTCACAGCAGAGGGCTTCCAGTCATATTTAAAACTTGCCAGTTTATGAACCATTAAATCACCAGCTACACCATGGACACAAAAAGCCCGTGCAGAAACAGGGTGTCCCAATGCTGAGACCAGCTGGGTGCTCACCTCATTTTACCTGCACCACAAGAAGAAGAAAACAGCAGCACTCACACAGCACAAGGAAACCTCAGGCCAGGGAAGGTGACCCTGTAACCCCCCCAGCAGGTTTGTGCCGTGCTTGCTGCTGCACCATCGAGATGTGCCCCTTATTCCTACAGCACGTGGGGGCTGCTTGTCCAGCTGCAGCTGCTTCCATCAACTGCAATTTATCCTTTGCAGGAAAATATTCACTACAGAAAATGCCTCCAGAGAAAGATGATACATTATCTGCCTTGCTTGTAGCAACAGGGGTGGCTCGTGCAAGTCTCTGCTCTTTTATGGAGTGATGTTTGCTCCATGGGAGAGGGAAGGAGGGAACATTCCACGGGCACAACAGAGCACAGCAGCTCAGGAATGGGGCTTCCCATCACTCTTAATGTGAGCCAGACAAGCCCAGGGGCTGCCTGGGCACAGTAGTCCTGGAGGCAGAAACAAAGCAAAGAGGCTCAGTGTTTAGTAAATCCACAAATAAAACCAAAATGTTGGGGGATCTGGGCCTTCCAAGAGAGAGGAGCATGGTTGTATTTGTTACCTTTTCAAAGGGCAGGAAAGGAATCTGAGCTGGGATAGTGACCTCTGGCTCAGAGTAGGAGCAGGAAGAGACTTTGTGCTAAATGGTGACTTCTTGATACATTCCACCCAAGCAGGGTGAGCCCCTGTTCCACCTGGGTATCAGCAGATTTCAGCACAGATGGAAGGATTCTGACCACAGCTTGACCAGGCAGCTCCCCTCACTGAGGGCACAGCACCCAAAAAGGGCAAGAGCTACTGACACAACGGATGGTGCTTATCAGAACTGGGAGAAAACTGTGTCAAGAGAGGCTCTGGTGGTGGAGCACATTCTTACCATCACCAAATCCAGAAGTAGAAAGTGTTGTGACTCTAGAGGACGGGGTGTTTCTTGTCACCTGCCTGGAGTAACACAACACTGCTCATAGCTACGTCCACAACTTCAGGGCAATAACCTTGGAAGGAGCTACACTAGGCTCTGCTGGTCATTAAAATCCGAAAGTGAAACCCAAGGCAGGAGAGGAACTAGACCCAGAGAAGATCTTGACCACAGCAACTTCATGCCAGACAAGACCAGCCGTACACGAGGCAGCTTCTACTCTTTCAAAAGCCTTGAAGCATCCCTCAGTTTCCCTTTCCCCTGACATCCTAACAGGATGTTCAGGGGCTTTCAGTTAAACTCATGCTCTTGCTCTTCAACTTATCATGCTGAGTTCTTTCAAGCCTATTTGCAGTGATTTCTGCCAAGAACAACCACAAGTTCCTCCCTGCTTAACTCTGCTCCTTTTCCTCTCAACTGCCTCCTTGTATGCTGGAGTTGATAGAGAAGGAATAAAGAGAATGCACAGGAAAGAAGAAAAAGGAGACGAAATAAGCCATGCTCAGTAAATAACTCCCTTGCTTCAATCAGCCAGAGAAGCTGCTTCAGGGGAAAGCCAGGTCACCCTGAGAGAACAGAAGCAGCTCCAACCACTCTCCACCCATGACGTGTGTTTTCAGTTCAGAAACTGAAACCAGTGTTCCCCAACCCCGCTCCTTTCAGTCTTGCAGGCACTGAGCATTGCACTGTGAAGGAAGAACCTATTTTCTTATAAAAATCATAATCCAGGAGCACCCAAGTGCTTCAGAAACAAGAGAAACTACTTCAGATAGTGAGAATTTTTTCTCTAAGTAGTAAACCCAACATAGCTAGTCTCCTGGAGGTTTGCTCCATCACCCCAGGTGCCTCCACACCTTCCCACAACAATCCTGCATTCAACCTCTCATCCTCTTGGCCAAGCAAAAGGCAGCACACGTGGCAGTTGCTTTGGAGGTGGCACATTCCTACTGACTCTCAGGACACTTAAAAGCTCTGTTATTCCAGCCTTTCCCTTCACAGGAGAATAACTTGAGCATAAATTCTGTCCTCCTCCATGAGGCTAAGTATTTTTTTTGCAAAACCTTCACAGTCTCAGCCTCCTTTCAGGTTTGACTGAAACATTGTGGTAGGTTCCCAAAGCCCTGAGGGGGTTGAGAGCTCAGCTGCACGGGACTGGGAACATGTTTTATCCAGCTGACTTCTGAGCCTGCTGCTGCTCACCAGTGCTGTTTTTACAGGCAAAAGGAAGCCCGCTGAACTCTGGGAATAGAAAAGCAAAGCAAAAGGAGAGTTCACAACTGCTTTAAAGAGGTATCTGTGATCCCATTCCACTTTCCAATAAGAGTGAAAAGTTTGTGGAAAGGGTGAAGAGGGCAAGGATCTCAGAGGGGCCTGAAAGCCCCTTCCCCTGAGTTCAGCAAGGTAACTGGGAAAAGCTACGAGCACTGCTAACAAAGGAGGGAGACCCGGGTGGAGGGGGTCAGGGCTGCTCAGCTCCCAGCGGCAGCAGCTCTGGGATAAGCAGAGCCCGGAACCCAGCAGCGAGCTCTGGGTCTGAACTACTCCTGCTCTGCTCAGCGACACGAATCCTCTCCCATAAGCGAGGCTCCTCCGGCTGGGCCCGGGACCCACCCCCCCGCTGCCTCCCGGGGATCGAGACAGGGCCTAGAGGGACCCCCGCGCTCCAGGCGGGTCAGAGCCGGTGGAGGGCGATGCCACCGGCACACCGAGGGCGGAAAGACCCGGGCCGGCCCCAGAGCGCGGCCGCTGGGCAGGCAGCGGAGCCCTGGCACCGGCTGAGGAGGGTCCTGCAGCGCCGGCCCGGGACGGGGCAGCGCGGCCCTGTGCGGCCCCGCCCCG
>VYZX01007906.1:145493-162762 GCA_013401335.1 Brachypteracias leptosomus | reverse complement strand
TAGCCACTTCTCTACCACCTTGGAAAAGGCACAAGCCACAGCCATGCTCCTCAGCAGAGCTCAAGCAGCAGGAGGGAGTAAGGAAGCCAAAAGAAACTTGCTCCTAAAGGCTGGAATTGATGCTTATAGTTGAGGCAAGCAAGCATGCACACAGACCATGAATGACAATAATTAAAATAAGTGGAGGTATTTTTATTATACTTCTATGAAAGGATAAGAAAAAATATGCTGGGCTGAAGCCTGGAGCAGCAGAGGCAGATACACCTTCCTGACCTTGGCACTGGGCAGTCAGGATTTCCACTGACCCCAGTTAAAGCCCCTCCCCAGCAGGGGAGGGTAAACCAGCCTGAAGCCACAAGTTTACTTAAGGCATAGTACTCCAATAAAGAAAATCTAGAGTTTGGCAGGAGTAGTCCATGGCCCCTTTATTTCTTCGGAACTATTCTTGTGCAGTTAAGATGAGAGCTGAGGCTTTGTGACAATTTTGTAGTTCACCCCACATTATATGCAGGGAGAATAGAAGGTTTTTCTACTTTGGTTTTTTCCCCCCCCCCAACTTCAAACAAAATCAAAATACAATTTAAAGAACCACCATAAGATGTGCCCAGCTCACCTGAGCTTCCATTGAACTTTTCAGATTAGCAACTCAAGCAACTAAGGTCTCATAAAATTCATTTAAATATCACACCCAGAATGACTTCTCGGGGCACGTTCCAGGTATTTTAGCATTATTATTATTATTATTTTCTTGGATCTCTCCATTAAAAGCATCACACATGCTCCTTCATTACACAAAACAAAAGCATAGGTATTAATTAACTGGGCTTGGAAGAATTTGGCTCATAGTGCCCTTCCTTGTGCTAATTTCTCTATATTTTTCCTCAAGAGCAACAGATGGAGCTGTGCAGAACAGCCACACTGTTAGGAAGGCAACCTCTCAATAAAACTGAGTGTGTTTGAGTGTTACTATATGTACCCCATTCAACTGGAGCCATTAAAAGGCACCAACGGGAGCCAGTTGCTCTCAGTTGCTGTGTTGTACCAAGAGCAGCATGAAAATGGCTCTTAATGCATATGTGCTAACACAAGAGAAAGGATTCTCCACGTATGTCAAACAGGACATGTGCTGGCAGAAATGGTTACTACATATGTCATGCTGCAGACTTATTTAATTTGTATTACACAAGGTAGAAGCAAGAAGTTCTAAGTTGACTTTGACTTTCTGGACACTTCTTCAGTGAGGAACAACATTCCCAGGTGTTAAAACGTCATTTTTAAAGCTAAGATTGGAGACATGTACAGGTGAAGAGTGGGAAAGTGATGCTTCTCCTACTGAAAATCCCCAAATGAGTTGGATTTGATCATGACAATAGGCATATTTTGATCCAGCATGTTCTTTCTGAGTAGCCAGACACTACCACATGATCCCAGAATTATTCAGAGGATAAAAACAGCACAGGGAGAAATACTACTCCAAGGCATGGTATTTATGGAAAGCTCCCACGCTGCAGCTACAACCCTAATGATCATACCAAAGGGTGAAGAAATCCAAGAGCTTTACAGGATCTTCAAGAACTTGGTATCTTGCCACAGGACTCAAGAATCACTGTTGCAAGCCGGGAGGATTATGCAATAACCTTGAAGACATGACTGGGCAAAACTAGGTGCAGATGTGCCTGGCCCAAGATGTTGAGTCCAAGAGCTTTGGGCACATCATTGAGGTTCATCACACCCACAAGTAAGAGATGAGATCAGCAGTTCTGGCTTCACATAGGTCCTGCAATTCAGTGCTTTCCATGGCCATGTGTCATTGTCTTTCCACATGTGATGGTTCCAATCTGGAACCTCACTTGCAGTTAGGAAGCAGCAACAACTTTAATGAGAGTCAAAGCAAATATCTAGGTTAGGCTGAGAAATGGATCCAATACATCAGGAATTGCTCTGCTCAGCCACCCAGAACAACTCAGGAGAAGAGTTAAGCAAGAGATTCAAACTTTCAGTCACCTGTTTGCTCAGTTGACAGCACAGTCAGTGCAAGATTGAATATTTTAATGCCAAGAGGTGCCATTCTGGGTTAGCAGGAAAAGGAAACCTAAATGGCTATTTTAAAGCTGGGTTCAAGCAACTCTAAAGACTGGATGGCTTTATAGTCCTGACTTGACAGGATGGACCAAACCCTGACAAAAACTCTGATTATTTCACCTACTGCTATTTAATTTCACACTTTTTCAATAAACACTGCCCACTGCCAGCAAGTTCTGCCTACAGCTGACTCTACACACAGGATATTTTTGCAGACTGCAGGACAGCTTCTTTCATTGATAAGCAGTGTAATTAGCTTGCAAGTCTGCAGCCCTCATATATTTAGATCCAAAGAGCAGGAAAACGGATAAGTTTACAAAGTTCAGCAATGTAATCATAGGACAGCCTGAAAAATAATCCAAATTCTTCACAAGATGACGCTGTTTCAACAGTAACTGTTTGATCTCAGAGGCAACACTCCCACTGCTGAACCAGTTTGGACTGGAGGGACTGGGCTGCATTACCACCAGGCCTGTGCCCTGTGACAGCACAGAAAGAGCATGGTCTTACTGAAGGGTTGTCAGCTAACAAAAAGTCGAAATCACAGCAGACAGGTTATCTGAAGGGATGAGCAGATCCCTGACAGTCTCAAACAGCAGAAGGATGACATCCCATAGTGCTTCCCAGCATTCCTTCCCCACCCAAGAGAGCATTTTAGTATTTTCTGATATCAGATGATTTTGAATCCTGCAAAAAAAAAAAAAAATCTACAAGGTGAGCATTTGTTAACCTGTAAGAGAGTTTACCTTAAGCTGTCCCACTACCATACTGAGTATACAGCTGTCAGGTGTTGGTTGGTGGTCTTGTGCTGTGATGCTGTGTTGGATTTTTTGGAAAGGGAGGCTCTGCAATGAAAAGAAAGCAGAAGGAGGAAATGAACAGTCATTGTGTTATTCAACTTAGAAAACAAAGATGGAGCAAATCCAACGTTGTGAAGCTATTTTGGTAGTGCTGTGTGGAGAGTTGGTGCAACTTGAGGCTACTCAGGATGAGCTGATCATAACTGTTGTGGTTTTCAGGCACTGAGATGGGAAATATGTCACCACATTCATTAAGCAGTACCTCTTACTAGTCTAAGGACACTGTCTGCAGAGCTTCAGTTCATCTACAAGCTGAAAGTTCACATGATGAAAGCACAAAGCTTCTTTGCTCTGAATGGCATTAAAAGATTGTTTACCCCAGGAGCACAGAATGGTTTGGGTTGGAAGGAATCTCAAAGATCATCTAGTTCCAACCCTCCTGCCATGGCAGGGACACCTCCCACTACACCAGGTTGCTCAAGGCTCCATCCAACCTGGTCTTGAACACTTCCAGGGATGGAGCATCCACAGCTTCCCTGGGCAACCTGGGCCAGTGTCTCACCACCCTCAGAGTAAAGAATTTCCTCCTAATTGCTAATCTAAATCTCCCCTCTTCCAGTTTGAGGGGAATTTACCAGACAACCCCAAATTCACTTCTTCATTGAAGTGGCTGCTGAGTACAAAGGAAAGGTGGTTGACCAAGAACCAGCATTCAGGACTTGAAATATCCACAGATCTGCCTTTCCTTGGTAACAGCACCTCAGGGGAAACAACACATCAACAGGCACCACCTTTGCTATGCACCAGGAAGGAGCAGGGGGAAAGAGGAGGCCGAGATCAAAAGCACAGATATTGAAGAGAAAAAAGCTTTCCATGCTTATGTCGCAGATGCAAGTATGTCTGGAGTTAAGTGTGCAAGGAATACACCTTGAGTAACACCAGACATTGGGGAGCAACTCCTTCAACATAGACCACATTCACATTCCAGCCGTGGATGCCTCCATTGCAGTCAACACCAAATGTCTGGGGGATCTCCAAGCCCTGTGACACAAGCATGATCTTGGCACTGTTCTATCAAAAGTTGCATTAGAAGTGGCAGCTGAGCACAGAGGAGCTCTGAGTGACCCCATGACTGACACCCAGAGTCTACACACTGCACAGGCCAGCAGCATGTGGCCATTTCAAGAGGCCTTTGCTTCATTCCCTGATTTAACAGGCTGAGGCAGACCCAAACGTGTCCTCTGACAAGCTTCACATTTCACTCTAGTGGAAGGAGCCTCAAAGAGTTCCTAGAAGGACCAGGAACAAGAACAGGAGCTCTGAGTCCTGCTGTCAAGGATGTGAAGTATTCTTGGCTCTATAAGCACATGGCTCTAGGAAGAATACCAGGAAGCTAAATCCTTAGATAATAGCAAACACAGAAACTGCAGAAACTGTGGGAGGATGAGGACCTGGGGAAGCAAAGGAAGTGTATAGAACAGTCCTCTAATCAGAGGGACACCAGTCAAGAACACTCTCTAATGAAGCCTGCAGAGTTTCCTCTTGGCTGGGAGAACAGGTACAACCTACTACAAACTGCAAAGTGACCCAACTGGTTTGTAATATGGAATAGACATTTAGTAACAACAACAAATTAAAAAATCCAGAGCACTCTTTTCTGAACTATCAGCAGAATATTTTCCAGGGTTACCATCCCAAATCTGAATGTGTCACATGCCCACACAGCTTGCTCAAGAATAGGCTGGGACCTTTCCTTTGATAATAGGGTCCTGGTCTCACCTCAGCCCAACAGCTTCTTGTTGAACAAGTCCTGCAAGAAGAGTCTCTTGAAAAGGCAGGGGGATGAAGGGGAAAGAATGTGGTTGTATCCAGAAGCCAGCTTTCAGCAGATGCTAATGAGAGGAGAGACTGGGGAGAGAAGACAAGGAGGAAGGAAAGGCTTTGGAGTCAAGTTGAAAGGAAAGGTCGCCAATTTTTAGGTTAGACAGAAGATGGTTGCTTGTGGACATCCATCTGTACTGGTGAGAAGCATTTCTTGATATGAAGAGTACAATAAAAGCAACTACAAGTGTAAAGCCACATAACAACCAAGGCTTTTAGTGTCCTCTGACACTAGAACTTGTCTGGACTCTCACTACCAAAACCAAAGAACCCTCCTTGAAGTCAGGTGAGAGAAATTCTGCAACGAAGTTCAGTAGCTTAAACTCACTCCTGGTAACAAATTTACCTGTCTCACCATGCTCTTTGCTCCAGGAGGTTCACAGAACTGCAGGATTATCTCAAGTGCTCCCTGTCAATCAGGCTCCCCCCAGTTAGGACAGTCACTCTATTTGAAACAACTCCTGAGCCCAGCACCAATTAAGACAGAGGGAACAAGTGTCAGCTCCCAAAACACTGTCTTTACAAGCTCACCCTACTGTATTAGCACCATCTGACAGGGCAGGATGAAAAGGTGTCATCATGTTGCTACTACACAGCAGAGAACTTGCTGTAAAATAAAATTCCACCTCTTGGTGCTGACATTAACCAGCCAGGCCTTGAAGAACACAGGACTGCAGAAGTGCAAAAGAATTTCAGTGCCAAACCTTCAGTGATCTGCTCAACTGAGAAGCTCCAGAAGCACAGAGGAGGGGAGCACATCAAACTGAAAGAGCAGAGCCCAAAGAGCTGGGTGCTGACAGAGATATGCTCAAAGGCATGAGAGTCACAGTAAGTTGATACAGCCCCAGGAGCCATGGCAGTGGAAGGCATGGAATGATTTCACTACATTGCTTCCTTACTTGAAGATAGCAGATGGATCCAAGTCAGAAGCAGCTTCCCTGAGCAAAGCTGTGTGCCTTCACTCACCAAGCAGGAGTGTGGAGCAGCACAGGAATTCAGAGAGCCCAGCTGGCACTACCAACAGACAGGGAAGGTACAGATGAGGGAGGAAAGGGGCTGGCCTGCACTGGGCCAGGTCCAAGGCTCTGAGACAGTGGCCAAGCAAATGCTTAACTGCTTGGGTATCTAAATGGCTGCTAGCCCAGAAGCCTAAAGAACACTGAGTACACAAACAAGCAACTCTGGAGCCCGAGTATCTCATGGAGAAACAGGCTGTGCTATTCTGGGGTGTGTGTAGACTTCTCTGAGGCAATGCAGGCACCTAAAACACAGATCTGAGGGCAAACCTCAGCCTTTGCAGTTAAAGATGTCCTGGATGAAAGCAGAGATTCCAAAACACAAGAACAGTAGCTGTGCAACAAGACAAGCACCAGAGTTAAAGATTTTTTTCTCTCGATGTGTAATAAAATGGTTTATCTGCCTGATACACCAGGCTCTGAGCACAATGCCTGAGGACCTAAAGCATGACCTGCATGTATCTTGCAAGAGAAACTTGGTAGTTTCATGACAGCTTATAAGTACACCCAGTTTTTTAACAGAAGTGTGGATTTACCCCAAAGGTAAAACTTCTACAAGTTTAACTACATGAACGTGGGAGAGTCTCAGGCTCTGTGCAGTAGGAAATGCTTTAAGGAAACACTGGCCTCAAAGTGCTGAACTGCTCATATCTGAAAAGCTGAAAATGCTGCATTAAGGATAAGCCAGGTTTGCAGAATTTATTTGCAGTTTGTGTCAGAACAAACTGCTCCTTGTAATGTGTTTAGTGTCTATCACAGGCAGATCCAAAATAACAGGTTTGCTATTGCTACTTCCTTGGCATGCTTTAAAAGAACAAAAACCCACCTTTCATTCCTCTGACCCCATGATCAGCTTATGAACTACAGTTTTTAAAAAATAAATCAATAATGTCAGGTGCAATTGCAGTCACAACATAACCTTGCAAACTACCAGAGCCAATTAGAGCCACTACTGGAACCCAGAATTAAATCACAAGTAACACTTTTTGGAGACCAAAAGTTGGAAGAACAAGTCCCATGTTTGAAAGTTTTAAACTGATGGAGTCAAAGTTTTGAGAAGCAATTAATTTATAGTCTTCAGAACTGTTTCCCAAAATATTTAGGGAGGATAAGACTTACAGAGAGTTTTTCAACAATAGCTGCTTTGCCCTGGAACTGCTGTCCTTCCCACGTAAGGCATGATGCATCAATCTGGGGGGAAAAGAAAAGAAATCATCAACCTGCTTAGGTAACCCTTGAGAAATCCCAGTAAAAAAACTTTGTTGACTTGGCATATATCCATAGAATCCAGCTATTTGGAAGCTATCTCAAAGAAAAATGGAAAGAAACCACAAAGAGCAACTGGAAGTGTGGAATAATCAACTAAATTTCATTATCATGATTCTAACAGCAAAAAAAGTTCCTGCCTTTGGATGAAAGTTAGCTTTCAGAAGAAAATCTAAAGGACATCAGAAAAAAATAACCTTGGTGAGTTCAAATATCTCCAGGAACATGATTCCCAGCAATTTCCCATCCGGTCTTCAACCCTCACTGCAGCTCTGAATGCCTCAGCAGAAAATGGCACACTCCAAACAACTCCCATTTCTGTGCTCTCTGGTAGATTTTCCAGGTCCTGTTTTTGACCCACACCACATCAAAAATCCACTTCTTCCAGCCACACATACTCTGCTGAACCTGCACACAAGTCATGACTACTCTACAAAACCTGGTCCTCCAGGTATCACCAGAAGGAACTGGACAGTGAAGCTGCAGATAACAGAACAAAGAAGGGGACCAGGGGCAACAGCATGAAGCATTTCAGAGTCATGGGCACAACCAAAGGCAGTATGAAGAGCCCCTGAATAAAGCCTCTCCTTTGGTTTGGACATTTTAGGAGGAAGTATATTGTCTCATCTCGAGTCAGCTGGCTGACACCACTTGCATCTGATGTGACATCAACCCCTGACACTGAAGCCAGGTGACAGTGACAGGCCCAGGGATTGAGGCTATCCCCTCAGCCATTCCAATTTCAGCCTGAAAGCCACCAGAGAGGACTCAGAATCTGCCTTAAGTCCATGTCAGCAGTAAGCAGGTGAGCTCACAGTGGTGCAGGACTCTGCTGCTCTTTGAAACACCAGGAGAGGACATAGATTTGAGTTGGTGAGAAAATAGGCTCTTCCTGAAACATGCTACAACTCCACTCTGTATCTGATTAGTGTCCACCTGACACTCTGCTATAGGTTATCTCCATGGCCACTTGCTCTATCAATCTGGGAGCAACTGCTTCAAGAACGACCCCCTCTCTATCTCAAAAGCCATACAGATGAGAAGACAACATAAAAATAAGAAAATATTTCATTTTAAGTAGCCACACACCCAAAGCAGAAGAAAGAAGGAGCTACAGTGTTCCCTTGCAAACAACTGCAGGAGAACCATAAACCAAGTCTTTGACTCAAGCAGATGAAGCAACTCAGAGCAGAAAGGACTGGGCCAGATCCCCACCTGGAAGAGGTGACAAAAGCTGAACTGACTCAGATTACACCACTAAGGGAGAAAACTGAACCTTGTGGTGGAAGCAGCAATACAGGAATGCAAAACAAATCCAAGAGCTCCCTGCTGTGTGCTGTAAAATTTATTTGCTCTCTAAGGGCCTCTGAAAGCAAAAAACCTCATCAGTAAAAGTGCATTTCTGCAGAACCTCCTCTAATTAAGAGAAGTTGTGACCTTGGTGCATTTTAGCCACATAAAACAGGGCCCCATCCTCCATAGTTGAGAAACTCCACAGAACAATACATAGTTCTCCTGTCTCACTAGAGGTATCTCCAGTGAGTGATGAAAGGCAGAAAGACCCTCAAGGAGGAAGAAGCCCCAGAGTTCATTGTGTGGAGGGCCAGGAATTTAAATTACCCTGCACTTAGCAGCAGTTTTCTGAGAATTGCATGTGTTTTGGTAATAACATGACAGAAACTTCCATGTGCCTTCATAGAGCTGTGGAGTAACACAGGCTACTTGTTCTTCTTGCTTTGTAGGCTCTTTCTACTCAGCTTCTTGGCCAAAATAAGGCAACAATCCAGCAGATCGCAAATACACAACAACCCAAAAAACCAAACTATCAGTGCTGGTGGATACTGCTGAGGTGTACAAGGAAGGGTGCTGGACAGTGCTTGTGCCAACAGCTTCAACCCTCAAGAGCTTGGTGAAGCTTTACTTGCTTCATCCAGCAGATGACAAACAGGCCAGAAAAGCAGGACATGCTGCTGGAAGACTTGTAAGACTCAAACGTCTTGCTGAAACCTCAGCCACCCATTGGCATTCCTTGCCACCAGGGATCAACTGGTGCAAAACACTTTGCATGTTCTGGAGGAGTCTTCCCCCAAAACTAAAAGCTGATGTTCCCTGGGTTGTTACAGTCTTGAAGCCAAGTCTACTTTGCCCCAAAGAAACTAAAATCTAATGTTTGAGGAAATTTAAACTGAATTTACATGTATTTAACAAATCCTAAATATTTAAACATCTATTTTAACATTATGAGGATTAATACAGCACAAGATCCAAGAAATACCTGCAAGAACTACTAAGCCCAGAGTAGCACTTAAATCCCACCCCACTTCAAGAGGGATCCAAGCAAATCCACACCTGTAAATTAAGGGCAAACTAAGGCTTGCATATTTGGTTTTACAGAGAATTTCATCACAGGATCATCATCCACTACAAGCCACTGTCTATCATCAACCAGGGGTTTTTATGAGTCTGCCTACAGACAAGGCAGACAAAACTCAAATTAGAAGTGAAACATATAAGAAATGCAATAAATAAAAGCTGAGTTAAGTGTGATTGCACTGACTGACATTCTGGAGTCAGGATAAAACCCACATTCCCACCCTGTGTATTCCCACAGATCACAAGAGGGAATATAGATAACAGGAGAGGCCTTTTTTGGAGGTACTTACATATATTGCTCCTAACTGAGTCCTGTCTGCATCAAAAAGCTGGTAGTAATGTTGTACAAAGCTGGACCCAATCTGCTCCCAGATAGGCTTGTCTCCCATTCTGAATCCTCACCTAAAGCTGTAACACAACAAAACCAATCATCAGCAAGAACAGTCATGTAAGTGAAGCACTTAACTTGTGTATCAAGCACCAGTAGAGACAGATCCTCCCAGCTGGCCAGATTTTTTCTTTGGAAGAAGCAGGCAAATCTCACCTCTGCATCTGAGACTTTTGTGAAACAAATCTTGGATACCAAGTGGTTTAATTTCTTCTTACAGCATTTGGTGATTTCTAGAGCTATTTCAGTGTGAGGTCATCATTCACAGACAAAAGTGGAGAACAAGAATAAAAATGAGTATTACCACCTTATATTCACATATTTCAAAACTTACACCATCTGAGGAAGTCGGCAAGTGATGGTTATTTCAACTTGATCTCATTTACTTTAAACAACTGATGTGTTAATATGGATTGTCCACAAATGGCTTACATCAACTGATTGATCTCTTCAGCTCCTCAGGTGTCCCACCATCCAGAGGCCATCCTGAAGAAGCGTCCTTTCAATGCTACACAACAGGAGTTAACCATGAGCTCTTTGCTCAACACAAGCTGACTTTCCTCTCCTGAGGCTGAAGGACACTCAACTAGAGTGGCAGTCCCTGCCCAGGAACCCTTGGTCTGTAGTGTCCTGAGTTGGGAAAGGTGTAAAGTTCTGCTTCAGGTTACAGGATATGACATTTATTTTGGCTTCCTTTAGAGGTCAACTACTTACACACCTGTTTAAGATCTGACAAATTCTTAAGAGAAGCAAAACACACATTCCTAAGATCTTCACGGTGAGCATTACCAAGCCCAGCTTTCATGAGCAGCCAGACAAGAAAGCTCTCCTCATATTTTAGGCCTTTAGTTGTTTGGGCTTCACTCACACAAATGGGAACCAAAGTGGGTTCAAACCCCACGCCAGAAGTTTTAAGGTTGCACAAATGTGGTCAGACTACAGAAGAGCAAATATCTTTCATTACAGAATCATTTTGGTTGGAAGAGACCTTTAAGATCATTGAGTCCAACCATTCACCCAGCACTGCCAGGTCACAGGTTTTGCTGAACACTCTCACTGGAAAGGTTCTTTTTATTTTCCTTTTCTGATTTGTTACCTTTTCCTCCAGGCTCTCTTATATTTTCTGCCTGTCATCACAGACCTAAGAAGCTTAGAGATGTACCTAAAGAAAGAACAAGACAGGACTGATCTTCTGTGTCATCAAGCCCACTCCCTTTCAGTGAGGTACAACCCATAGAAGATTGTTTTGATACATTTATCAGGCTGTTTTAATGAGATAAACGGAATATAAAAGGCTTTTAAGATCTATTCCAAAGCCAGAAAGAATGCACATGTTCTAGTGTTGTCAAACACTAGGACAAGACAGATGTGCCTCAGAGCCATGCAGCCACATCTACTCGTGCTTCACTCAAGGTTTGATTACAGAGGGAGGAGTATTCAGTTAATATTAAGCTAGATAAAAAGTTTCAATAAGGTAGAAAGCACCTGAGATGTGGCACATCTGTCCTTTTAAAGGCACCTGCTGAATGTTACCACTGGACAAGTCTATCACTGGATACTCCCCGTGGAAAACGAGACAGTTTCCTTAAACTAATTAATTTCGTCACTTCAAACCTACCTCATCACACCCACTTCAGAACACCACGGCCCATTTGATTAACAGCTTCTTCACAGAAGCACAGCAGCAAAGCTGAGCTACCAGCCCTCTACACACCTCCTGCCAGGCTTCCTACAGCTCTTATCCTACCACAGTATCCCCAGTATCTCCATCCCCCAGCCCAGCACTGCCTTTGCTGCACAACACCCTGGGGGACACAGCATCCCTGACTGCACAGCAGAGCTCCTGTGGTCACCATCCTGCAGCACAGGAAGGGGAATTCATACCCTAAACCATGTAGAACTTCCTAGTTCCCCACCACATCAGTCACAGACTCCCAACATCAACAGGACTTCCACAGTGCTCCACAATCCTGGCAGCCCAGCCCACAGTCTACAATGCCCAACACTTGTTGCTCCTCAACTTTGCCAAATCATCCAAGGCTTCACTATGCCCCAGAACCTCTCTCCCCTCTGTTTTCCAGAGGTTCCTCCAGCTTGTTGTGTCCTGTGCCACCAGCCATTCAGGTCCAGGAGGGAGACAACCACCTGAATAAATCTCCTTTGGCATGTGGCAGATGGCACCAATAGGATGTGAAGCTGCGTGACCAGAGAGCAGTAGCACCAAGGAGGAAGATGCATCAAGATATGAGGCAGAGGAGGACCAGAAGAGAATGGAACCTTCACATGGGCCATGAGCAACCTTGAATTAGACTAGGGTTACATTGGCCTCAGGCAGTGGATTTTCTGTCCACAAAACCAAAAAAACACAGCAGCTTTTCCACTGCCTGTCCCAATGTTGGTGTTCTGACACTCATGCCTTTTCCTTCTCTGCCTTAACCCCAAGCATGAGAGATCAGCACAAACCCTCCAAGACTCCCTGTAACCTCAGGGGAGCACAGCCCTTGTGAGACCCGTTTCTGCAAAAGGTCTGGATGAAAAAACTCCTCCCAAAGCTTCCTAAAACAAAGAAAAAGCCATGAAACAGCCTGGAGATGATTCTCTGTCAGCACAAAGTCCATCTGTCTGCTCAAGCAGAGCTATTTGGAGGTGGAACTTGGAAAAAAAAATCACTTTTTTACTTGGCAAAAGCAGAAAGAGTTGCCTGCTGATGGACAAAACCAGATCATTTTTCCTGAAACATCCAACACCAGTGACAGGGGCTATTGCCACATCTCCACAGCGTGGAGAAAGCCCAAATCATTTTGACCAGCAGCCACATTTAAAGCATTATCAGATCTGGACATACATAAGTTTACTGCTATCAATTCAAAAAGTCTTTTTGAATTCAAACATGGCAGATCTGCACTTCTGTAAAAATCCTACATTGGCTGAAACTGTCAATAGAAAGTAGTATGAGAAGGAGTAAAGTGTAATGTAAATTGCTAAAGGAAAGGAAGGTGGTGTCCAAGGGATTGGCAGGTTTAAAAACCAAGCTGTGCTCCAACAATCTATGAACAACCATCACAGCCTCAGTGGAAGCTTCCTGATCCATGGAAGATCAAGAAAGAAAACAGAATTTAAAGAGGAAAAATATCAAACCAACACATTCTAAGATGCTAGCAGAGAAAATAATTGAAATTTACTACTCAGTTACAACTACACTTATTCCAGAAGTAATCGGAGCATAAATAAATAGCTCTCCTTGGATATTAAAGCTGGCCCTCCACACCTTTGCATAAAGTTAAACTCTCCTAAAATGGTTTTCTGGAAGATTTGGAAATCAGTGTAAGAGCACCAATGCTCCCTTCACCTGGGTGCTGCTGGTCCAGGGGTAGGTGTGAGCCCACAGCAAACAGGATTTAGCCCATCAGTTGCTGCACCCTTTGCTACTGATTAACAAGAGGCAATAAGGACAATGAAAGAGCTCTCAGGAGTTTCAGTTCCTGTTACTCATGTAGTTTCTACCATGTGTGTATTTGATTGCTTAGATTAAAATGAGAGGGATTAAAAAGTCTTTAGGCAGCAGTAAAGAAAAAGTAAAGCAGCAAATAGTTTTCAGACTGGTTCTTCCCATCAGTCTCCTTCCTGTTGCCACTGGAACTCACCAAGATAGGAAGGAGTGTCTCCTGAGCACACTTTCTAGGAACACAATGGAATCAGCATCACAAGACCAGTAAATCTTCTCTCAGATCACCTCATCACCTACACCAAGAGTCACTTGGTAACAGATCACCTCCCTTTAGCAAACCCATCCACTTTCAGAAGAAACTAAGCAAATTCTCACAGAATAATTCAGGTTTTAAGGGACCTACCAAGCTCAAAGCAGGGTCAGCTAGATCAGCCCTGCATAGCCACACCTTTATCCACCTTGATCTCAAAAAGCTCAATGATGGAGACTATAGGATCTCTGGGAGCAAACTGTCCCAATGCTTGACCATGCAGAAAGCAGCTATCCCATGTCAAACACACCACACCTCTTTCTGAGGCATTCCAACTTAGTGGTCAATCTTTCACTGCTTGAAATCCTACTGAATTTCCAGTTAAGGAGCCAATTCAGAGACTGAAAGAAAAGTGCTTCTCTTGGGTATCTTATTGGGTGTCTTATGAGCAGCAGCTGAGGGAACTGGGGTTGTTTAGCTTGGAGAAGAGGAGGCTGAAAGGAGACCTCACTGCTCTCTACAACTACCTAAAGGAGGTTGTGGTGAGGCTGGTGTTGAGCTCTTCTAACTAATGACAGGACAAGAGGTGATAGTCTCAAGTTGCATCAGGGGAGGTTTAGATTGGACATTAGGAAGAAATTCTTTACTGGCAGAGTGGTCAGGTACTGGCACAGGCTGCCCAGGGAGGTGGTGGACTCACCATCTCTGGAGGGGTTCAATAAACAAGTATATGTGGGGCTTCAGGACATGGTCTGGGGATCAGGGAGATGTTGGACAAAGGTTGGACTTGATGATCCTAGAGGTCCTTTCCAACCTAAATGATTCTATCTTCACTACCATCTCCACTGATCCACAGAGGTTAACAATCCTAAACTTACTGCTCCAGGCCAATCAAATTATTGATTTCAACAGAGACCTTCACCTAATAATTGTGATGGGCTGAGCTGTGCAGGAAGTGACATTATTCTACACACGTTTTCAGATCTAAAAATAATGAAGTCTAGATATGTGAGCAATGGAAGGATGGAAAGGGAGAAAGGAGGAGAGAATGACATGGTATAGACTATTTCCTCCCGAAAAATACTGAAAATAAATTGACTTTCCCCTTCTCAGTCTTCGTACTCCTCTCCTCCAACCTCATTAAAACAAATTAATGCAGGAATTATGCCAACCTGAGGTGTATTTTGTGTGGTGCTGTTACAGATGTCAGCTCATACAAGGCCACTAGTAAATAAAACACACGGGGAGGGCTCTGGAAAAGCTTTCACTGTGCTTGCAGCTCGACACTCCTCCTTTCTGCAGCCTGACAACCCAACCAGCAGAGAGGCAGCCCAGATGATTTTCAGATATACAGACATATTATATCACATCTAATTGGATAGGGAGACTTAATGTTTTGCTATTAAGCAGCAGCCACAAGGCCACACATCGACCACTCTTTCCACAGTATTCCTGCTGCAAGCTAAAAGCTGAATTTGAGTTTTCAAGCCTCTTTTTCCCTGGATGAACCCAAGACTGCTTGGTTTTAAACTAAGAGGAGGCAATTGCTGTACCACAGTTTCTTTATAGGCACACTAAGATAACATTTGATCTCCAAGAAGCAGCAGAATTTAAGAGATTTCTAACTTTCTCTGACTATCATGACAACTGCTTCAAGTTAAGAGAAAATTAGGGGTTGATTTTTAAGTTATAGAAACAAACCCACCATATTTTAGTTATATCTGTTCTCTATCAAATCCTTAAAACTTCACCAGCTTCGTTCATGAGCTCAGGAGCAAAATAACATCCAAGATTCATTTTTATTCTAAATAAAGCTTCTACCAACAACAGCAATTTGGCCCTTACAAGTCTTCTCGTGGTTCAGCACATTTTAAAGCACTTGGCCAAGTAACCAGTTGTGTAAATAACAGCCCTGAGTTAGACAGCACAAAAGTGGTCACCCCTAAAACCACAACTTGAGGCACCCTAGTTCACTGATGAATGCATGAGGACCAAGATAACACTAAATTTTGCATCATATTACCCTTTAACAGAGGAATGCTGTGGCTAAACCTAAAATTATTTATTAGCAGCATTCAAAATACAGAAAACATGCTTTATGCTCCATAAGCTTTTCACAATTGCAAGCAAGGCTTGTTATCCCTCACCTCCACACAACTGCTCTTTGGGCTGGGCTCCAAATATAGGATACACCTGGAAAACAAAAAAATCCCCAGAACTTTTCCAAAGTTATCTACCAAACTATCTTCCACTTCCAAAACTGTACATTTTCCCTCCTTTTCCCCTCCCTCAACACACAATAGTCCTGCTTCCAGAAACATGGTACCTAAGCACAGACACAAATACCAGTATCAACAATATCTGTGAAGCCACAAGACCCCAGGAGTATTAAAACAGCTGAAAAAATTCATACTTAGAGCATTACCAGCTATGAGTACATACTGCAATCCTTACACATACTCTACATCATCACTAACCAGATAACTCTGAGTATGACAGAGACAAAAGAAATCCCAGCAGAGAACTGTGGAGTGTTGTCACCATTGGCATTTTCTTAAAGAACTGACAAACACAGATGTTAAAATAAATAACTTATAACCTATGAAAGATCCTCTATCATAATCTCAAATCATCTAAGAAACTTGAAATCTGTCAGAGAAAAGGATTAAATACCGCACTGGGAAAATAATTAAGTATAAATAGTCCAAAAGTGAGACAAAATATCATCACACTAAGTTAGATGATGTGTTTCACTAATAGTGATAACTACAGAGTGTAATTTCTCTACTTCTACGTTGGAGATCTGTGAAATGCCTTTTTGTTGCTGCTAAAAGGGACAAAGTCACTGCACTCACAGAGCAAACACTACCCCTCCAGAAAAACAGAAATCCAAAGAGTATCCACTTGGGAAGGCAGCTGACTAAGGATTCTGACTTAATTCTCAACGACAGTTCTGTGACCAACTCCTCTCCCAGCATTTACCTGGGCTTTGTTCTGCGATATGCCACTAATCCCACTCTGAGAGCCACATTTACACTGGAAACGATGGATTTGGAGTGAGAACAAGCAGCTGAAGCATTATTACAGCCTGCTTTAGTTAAATTTGGATTGCAAGACCAGCATCCTGGGGACTTAATGTCTTCCGAAAGCTACTGCACATAAAAAAAAAGCAACACATGCTTTTCACTATTGTGAATTTGTGCAGGTATTGATGTTTTTTAAAGGTACAAAGTGACCAGGGCTGTAGAGAAGGAAGAAAAAAAAGTATCTCTTGGAGAAATCACGCTGGAACCTGGCAACTCAAAGGGGAAACCGGACGGCGACAGATCCCCGAGCGCTCCGGCTGCTGCCTCCGAGGAAGCACGAACCTTTCGCTTCCTACGCGACAAAGCGAACTGGGCGCATCGGATTCACTCCAGTCCTCGCACACAACCTTCTGCCGAGACAGCCGGAGAGTGAGAACACCGAGAGCACCGGACGAGGGAGGCACCTCCGAGTTATCGGCCCGGCCCCGCTGCCCCCGCCGTACCGAGCTGGGTGCTGAGGAGGAGGCACAGCCCCGAGCACAGCACTCCCGGGCAGGGCCGGTACTCCAGCGAGGCTGAGGCGCAGCCTCCACCCTCCGCTTACCGGATCCGCTCCCTCAGCCCGCGGCCCGGGCTCGCCCCGGCGGAGGCCCCTCACTCCCCGGAGGAGCCGGGCCAGGGCCCCTCCACCCCCTCAGCTCAACACCACCCACGCCCGCCCGCTCACACGCGGGGCCCC
>VYZX01007906.1:0-138150 GCA_013401335.1 Brachypteracias leptosomus | reverse complement strand
GGAAGCGCGCGGGCTGCGCCCCGCCGCGGCCGTTACCGCCGCCATGGCCGACAGCCGCCCCCGGGCTCGCCTCGCGTCCAGGCGCAGCGGCCGCCATGCGGCGCAGGTCGCCGCCAAGGTGGCTGAGGGGACCCGCGGGGTGGGAGGGAATGGAGGAGGATAGAGTCGTTGTCGGGGCCCGCTGCCTCCCCGGGGGTCCCCGCCAGTTGCCGCTCGCTGTGAGGGAGAAGTGAGGCCTGTGGGACAAACTCTTGAGGGGCAAAGGACGCGCGCTTGTCCTTCTTCACCTTTAAGCGTAGAAAATAGGGTGAAACTCCGGGATTCCGCGCTCACCGGAGGTTACCGGCTGTCACCTCAGTTATGTTTGGCTTTTATTACCCCTTTTGGGGCTGTTTTGGTGAGGAACGAAGGGTCGCGGGCTGTGCTTTCCGGTCCCTCAGGCTCTTGTGCCCGAGGAGGGTGGTGTGTGGAGACTCCTCAGTGGCACACTGCTGTCAGTTGTCTTCTGTCCGAAAAGGAAGCACCAGAGTTTTTAAAAAGAAAATATGCACCGTTTCTTTTGGGGAACTTGGAAAATGTTCCATGCTGGCTAGTTTAGATTTTTACTAGAAGATGGGTGGTGCTCAGATTCACCTTCAGTGATGAAAATGCAATTCTTGAAACTTGTGTCTCTGATCTCTCTCTAGACCATATCTAATTTGCTAAAGGAGAATAATTCTGGCAGAAGCACCTTAGTGAAGCAGAGACCACTTGTGCTTCCTGATCTCGACAATGCCACGCCACGGAATATGCTCAGGAGGATCATCCAGACCCGTAGGTATCTTTTTTCAGGAGAACAGAAGGACAGTGTTTTGGTGGAGTTGAGAACAGGAGGTATTCTTTTGGAGCCTGTTGTGAGGAACAGAAACATTGTATGACCAATCTGGGTTAAAAAGGAACTGCTGCAGAGACAGCTGGATAAGGCCGTGTTATACAAGGCCATGTTATCTTGCCCTAATGAGGTCATATTCTTGAAAATTCTTTTCACTTGCTCTTTTTATCCTGATATGCCAATGTGTCATCCTTGGGCTGCCTTTAGCTGTAGGATTATAGTTAAGTTAGAAGTGTGCACTGCTGCAGACCTCAGCTCCGTTCCTCTGTGGCACGTGGAACCGTTGGCTTTGTACATGCCAGCATTCCTAGGAGTAGAACCCAAAGTTTTCAGCAGGTCTTTGGTTGAACCCGCTAATAAACGTAATTTACAGAATGGAGCATAGATCTGATGCTGTGCTACATTTCAGCATTCTTGCTGGATTCAGTTGTGAAAGGAGATGTTTTGTTTTCTTGGCAGAACCACAGGTTTCACCTTTAGCAGCTCAGATACCTAAACATGAAGAAAGAGATGAAGCTCGCTCAGAACTCCCATCTAAGAGGGTTTCCAGCATGTAAGTAATTTTTAAAATTTTTACACTACCCGGTACAGCTGCAGTTGCTGTGGTGGGACAGGGTTACAGGGACCTTTCTAGGGTGGCAAGGTAATAATGGTGTCCTTTGTTAAAGGCTTGGTTTGTATTGGTAGGTGGGAAATGCAGCTGCCAGACCTTCCTCCTGAGAAGACACCTATCACCACGTTCCACATGGCTAAGAGAAAGAAATTCAGCATTTCTGAATTTGAGAGAGCAGTAGACAAACGACTTTCCCAGAACCCAGGTAAGGCCTCAGTCTAAAATCACCTCGTTCGGCACCATGTTTGTTGTCAGCAGATTTTCATCTGCTGCAGTTTAGTCCTCAGTAACTTCTCAGCTGGGCAGTTGTATGCCTGGAAGTAAGATTGTAGTATCTTGTGCAAAGGGGATGGCAGAGAAGGTAAAAGCCCCTCCTATCAAATTTAAAATAAAGCTTTTAGAGCCAAGTTACAGGCTCTGCCCTGGCCGTATGGAACTGCTGGATTATTTCTCCAACCTGGTGCTTTCTGAATTTGAAGTGTCTCCAAGGGAAGCAATCCCTGTCTTCCCCTCAATGCCAGGAACTTGAAAATACAACAAGTTGCAATCAGATCAAATAAATGATAAATTTCTCACTTGAGGAAAAAAGGTCTTGTACTTTTATAAAATAAATACTCTTTTAAAAGAAATACTCTTTTATATTGGAATAAGTCTTCCGTTTAGACATAAATTTGCAAATGTGGTAATATAACTTTCATTTTAGTTGCAGTTTAACAGAGGCAGATAAAACACCTCACCCTGGTTTACATACCCTGGAATAGAATTCAAGGGTGGGATTCAGCTCCAAATTAGACACTGAATTCTAGATGCTCTGTGCCTGTGTGTACACGGGCTAATTGAAGCCCTCCCAAAGCTCAGGGGAGATCTAGTCAGTGGAGTAAGGAGGGTGATTCAGCTCAGCCTGGACACCTACCCAGTTAATTGTGCTTGGCTGTAGTGAGAATGTAGATGCCTGGGGTTGGATATTTTAATCTGGAGCTGGATCCTCCCTGCCTCACCTGTGCTCAAAAAATCCACTTGTGTCTCTTTAGCCTGATGCCTCCTCTGAACTTGCTCTAATAAGATGTGAGCAGCTCTGTGAGAGCAGAGTATTCATGCTCTAGTATTTTCCGGTGGGAGCATGATGATGTCACTGCTCTCCAGATCCGCTTTGGGATTTGGGGGGACTTTGTGAGCAGAACAGTTTAGAGTTAGAGTTTCACCAATAATCTGTGGAGCAGTTTTCTGTACTTCTACAGCTTCCGGATGCTTTGATGCTTGGTTTGGGCTGCTGAAGGGTGGTGGTGACTGAGGCCTCACCCAAGCAGCTTTGCCATGTGGTAAAAAGTGAACCTGCCTTCTAATTCTGTTCTCACCCAAATGTGGCTCCTGTGGATTGCAGCACGACTGGCCCTAGAAAGAGGGAGATCCTCTGGGATGTTCTGACTGAATTTCTGAGTGTAATTTCTCCACTAACATGTCACCATTTTTTTTCTAGCTCAGTCAATACTGGACAACACTGCTTTGGCTCGGTGAGTTTAAAAAGTCTTTTAACTTCTGGCTGCCCTAACTCCAGCTGCCCTGATCCATCACCTCTGTAGTTGTGAAGCACAGTGTGCACCTGGGTTTGTGACAAAGACCTGCTGTTAGTAATAACACCATCATCTCCCACCTTGATGATGACAGCCAGTCTCTTTAGCAAAATATGTACCTTGAGATACTTTTTTTCCCCGTGCTTTGCATGTCACTGTCTTAGCTCCCACCTCAAGAAAGCTGCAGTGTTCCCTTTGCTGTGAATACTGACACTAAGCAATTTCTTAGGCTTGTTCTAAAGTCCTCCCACCACACTTCTGTCATCTAGAAGACATCTTGACTCTCAAACATTTGTTTCCCCCTTTTTTTTAATGTTATTTAAAATTTTTAAAGTTCCTGAACCATTTGTCAGATATGTTGTTGCACCCTCTTGAGGGAGGAAGCTGTAAAATAATGTTTGCTCATCTCTCTGATACATCTCCTGGTGTTAGATGATAGCATGGAATCAAACTATTTATTTAGACTGGCATGTAATCTTCAAGGAATTTGGGGAAAATTCCTCCTAGCTAAGGCATTTGTGAAATCTCTCTCTGTTAGTGGCACCACATCTGTAATCTGAGGGTGAAAGGGGCGTGTGTAAATTATTTTTCCCCTCCTCTTTTTACAGATCTCTTCGCATGTCTCTGGGTTCCTTGATCCCCACAGACACAGTTGAAAAAAGAGGCTTGCTCAGGAGGCCCAAAAACCGCAGAGCTATTGACATGGAAGCTTTTGAAGGTGGAGTGGAACAGAACATGCTGAAGAGAAAAGGTTCCTTTTGTGCTGTTACTTCTGTTTCGGGAGGGAGGGGATTTTTAGAAGCAGTTGCTGAAGTGTGGTCTGAATTTTGTGATTGAAAGGCTACTGCACGTTCACAGAAATCCAGTGTGGTTTGGGAGGCAAGGTGAGAATGAGGCTCTGCACCTGTTGCTGATTTGACTCTATGCACTTAAATATGTGCTCCACCCAGTTTGATTTATACCACAGGGGTACTGGGGAGATGGTTTGGTAGAGGAACTAGGAAAGCAGAAATGTGGTGATAAAGCTGTATCAGTGTTTTCCCTGTGGAGGATGAATAAAATTGGGATGAATGACTTAAGTTTTGAATTCTGCAAGTCCTACTAGTAAATGTGTCCTATAACCTTGAATTGGTTTTCATGTAAAACTTGTTTTAAAACTTTCTCAACAGCACAGGACTATCTTGTGGAGTCACAATCAGCATCTGGGATTCGAACAACCATGTTGACAAGTGATGCAGAAATCATGCTGAGCAACACGGAGCTCTTTGCTCAGCCTCAGTTTGAGGAGCAGAGCCAAAATAAGCTCTCTGCTCTTGAAGTGCAGCTCTCTGACTCAAAACCTTCAGCACAGAGCAGCAAGGTTTCTGATGAAGCTCAAGAGGAGGCAAAGCTGGTGGGCCTGGTGTCCAGCGTGGGGACAGATGAGGGAAGGACCCAAAGATATTCTGAGGATTTAATGCTTGATGTTGACAGAATGACTCGTGTGTCTCCAAAAACACCTGCACACCAGCAAGAAGATGAGCAAGATCGTTCCCAGCAGAGTAACCCAGAGAAACAGCTTTCTGTCCCAGAAGAGGTGGTGGTTGGCAGTGAGTACTATGGGTTAGGACTTGGGGCTTAGCAGGTGTTATTTGAAATCATGGAATGATGTAGGAAGGGACTTCTGAAGGTCACCTCCTCTAACTGTCCCTGCTCAAGCAGGGCCACCCAGAGCAGATTGCCCAGGACTGTGTCTGGGTGGTTTTTATATGTCCCCAAAGATGGAGACTGCAAACTCTGGGCAACCTGTGTCAGTGCTTGGTCACCCTCACAGTGGAAAAGTGTTTCCTCATGTTCAGGCAGAGCCTCCTGTGCCTGTTGCCTCTTCTCCTGGCACTGGGCACCACTGAAAAGAGCCTGGCTCAGTCTGCTTTACACCCTCCCTTCAGATACTTCCATATATTGCTGAGATTCCCCCTGAGCCTTCTCTTCTCCAGGCCGATCGGTCCCAGCTCTTTCAGCCTTTCCTCTGAGGAGAGATGCTTCAGCCCTCCAACCCTTCGCTGGACTCGCTCCAGTATGTCCATCTCTCTCTTGCCCTGAGGAGCCCAGAAGTGGTCAAAAAGATAGTGAGATAAGGAGATAATGTCTAGGAGCTATAGACAAGAGTCTCATGAGATTTCTAGTCTAGACCTTTACCCTGGTGAGGTCATTTATCAGTCACAGCTTTGCTGTCTCCAGGGCCTTAAAAACTCCTTCGGACAGAGGTGGTCACCTCCCTGGCCACTCTGTAGCAATGCTTTGCAAGTCCTATCACGTGCCAGTTTTCAATGGATGTCTCTCTTCTGTGTTCATGAACAAGAAAAGGTGAATTGCCCTGAAGAGTCCAATAGCAAGGACTCTTGGGGTAATCGAGTGTTTCTGGTGTGTATTCCTCTCTCTGCTTGGTTGGTTTTTTAATTCTCAGGAAAGCCAAGAGAAAGTTGACAAAGATACCGGGGGCCCATTAATGCTCTCAATTTCTAGCTGTGAATAGATGGAGCTACTGCTTGTCATCCAGAAGTCCAAGTAAATGTTTGGGATCCCCAGTCACTCTAAAGCCCAAGAGATCTTTCAGCATGTCCTTGAGAGAAGTTGTGTCCCATATAATTGAAGCCCTAGATGGAGAAGAAGACCTGGCTAATACAGGCACTGAAGTGGAGCAGGAGGAGATGTTCAGAGTGGGTAAGAAGTGCTGTCAGTGTTACAGGGGGATGAAGGACTGTAATTAGATTAAAACCAAGAGGCTTTCAGGGGACTTGCAGAGTGAAATGAGACTTAATTGTGGAGTAGATGCTGGAGATAATTAAATTCAAGTCATCAGAGGGACTGAGTGTTTCTAGAGGAGCTTTTTGGAAGTAGACTGTGACTTGCTCATGCTTTCTGGTCAGGATTTGCTTTGTTCACAGTGCCTGCAGATGGAATAAAGGTTCATGTTGTTTTGGTAGGTCCATAGTACTGCCCATCTTCCCACAGGAATGATGAGAAGCTCTCTCTTGGCAGGGAATACACCTGGCTAGTCCCTCCTTTTGTTCGTATACCTTTGAATGGTTTCCTCTTTTATTTAAGCCACATTGGCCATTATCTTTCTCCAGTACTAACCAGCATCTTTTTCTCTCAAGGGCTTGAAGGTTGCCCTCCCTTAAGTACTAAAGATTGTCTCAAGTAGTTTAGGCCTCCTTGTTCCTGCAAGAGAACAAGTTCCCTGTTTTCACAGGCACAAATCCTTTTGCCTTAGAATAAGATGGTAAAAGCCCTGCCAGATGCTGGGCGTGGCAGGTGTTATCATTACAGAAAGCTTTGGTTCTTTTAGAGGAGTTCATGAAGGTAGCAGATATTCCCCACATCTATATTCACAGCTGTGTATGGTTGGCATCCTGTAATCTTGATTCTTGTGTCCTGTTTTTAATTGTGTGTGGCTGCAGAGTGTGAAGTTTAAGTGGGACGTTGGCTCTTGAGGCTGATCCAAGTCACCTCAGAATTGTCACAGTTCTGGGAACCCCAGCTCAAAGCTTGTGGGGTGGTCAGAAAAGCAAATAACATGTAAAAATTGTTAGGAAAGGAAGAGATGTGAGGAGGTGATTGTCATTCCTACACCTTTTGAATCCTGCCTGCCCTTCTAACCTCTCCATCTCTAAGTAGATTTAACAGAACTGGAGAAGGTGCAGACAAAACCAGTCTTACCAGTAACAATAATCAAATCTATGGAGCAGTTTCTGTACATTGAATGCCTAAAAATAAGGCCTGCTTAGCTTGGAAAAAAGACAATGGGAGTGAAATCTAAGAAGTTTCAAAAGAAAAGCCTTGAGCAGCGTGGAGGAGATGATTCGACAAAGAAATGGAAACGAGCAGCTCCCAGATCTGCCAGTGCAGGAACTAGAGAGGAGCAGCTGGCAGGTTAACCCAAGCTACGGGAGGTATTGCTGCTACCAATGGGTGGAGAAATCAGTCAGAACTGGGACTTGAATGTCTCAACAGCATCTGGTGCTCCACTGTTCAAGGGCTGTCCCAATAATGAGGGAGAGTCACTGATGCCTGTCTGCATTTGGTGGTTTTAATGTAGTGTTGAGCTTTTGCCTTCTCTCCACAAAGCCTGTTAATATTTCACTTAGTCATCTAGGTTGGAAAAGACCTTCGAGATCATCCAGTCCAACCATAACCCTACTCTACCAAGTCAACTTAAATAGCTTAACTCTAGGCAAGATTTGGCCTCACGTTGGTGTAGAGAGCCCAATGTCCTGGTTGGTGGGGTTGGTATTACTGGTTTTGCACAACCTCTGGCCATCCTTGTTCCCTCACTGGGGCTTGAAGCTCCCAAGACCTTCACACTTGTGAAACCTACCAGTCACTGGAGAGGATGGGGGGAAAAAAAATCCATTTTTAGAACTTCTATGCTCAGCCAAGAGTTCCAAACCCTTCAGTGACTATAAGTTCCCAGTAAGATTTCTCCAGATAATTACCTGCATGGGTTTCTGAGCTACACAATAACAGACAAGTGAACTATAGATTTTGTGTGTAGGGAAGAGGAGTGCATAAGTAGCTGAAGTTTTTAAAGACATACAAATCGTGTCCTTTTATTTCCCCTCAACCTAACTGCTAGAGGCTTGTTGGGAATGGTTAAAGCACTGCTGGGTGCTTGCCACCTTATAATACAATATATTTTTTCCCAAATTGTTTATTCAGGGAAAATAAAGAAACAGGGAGGAGAATCTGAGCACAAACTCCATGTATCATTAGACTTAATGGAAAAGAAATTGGTCTTTGGCATAATCACCAGAAGTGAGGCTAGATGGAGAGATGGCAGATCTGGAGGAGCTCTGCTTGCTGATAAGTAAAATTCCTTCCCTGGGTTCTGATGTGCACCCTAATGAGGTGATGTGGAGCAAACAGGAAAAGTGCATTTCTCAGCTGTACTTTTTTGGAAGGGAGACACATTTCCTTCCTTTATTTACAGTTTATGACTCTTACTTATCGTGAGTAAATTGTAGTGGTTGTTAAACTATGCTGGTGGTTGATTTGGGCTTTTTTGTAGGGAAGATTGTTGATAGAATCTTATTTTAGCTGCAGAGCATCGTGCAAATGCTGAATATTCTGAACATGTGGAGAAGCAGTTGACCAAACCAGCAGAACCACAAATCCCTGCAGCCCAGGACACCAGAGTTGAGACAGAAACAGCTCCTTCAGAAGAAGAGGGACCAGCAGAAGGTGGTGTTGCACACCAAGGCTCTCCTGAAGCTGGTGAGGACAACCCCTAATCCTGGAGATGTTTCTGATGCCAGAGGCCTCTCAAGCTTCTTACTGGCATCAATGCTGGGAGAGAGAATTGTTAACTCTCTTTGCATTCTGGAATCTGGGCAAAACACGGGGAAAATACCCCAAATTTTGTCATTTTAAGCTGAAAGACTACGTTCTACTCAACTGGAAACCAAAATTATGTTGGCAGTACAGCTCAGAAATGTATAATTTTGGAAAGCTTAATTAAAATTTACTAGTTGGAGTTGTAGAATCAGGCAAAAATTGATAAAACCTGGACACCTTCTGAGTGTCTTGGCAAATTGGGATCTCCCAAGTTACTGTTCCTGAATTAATGGGGTTTGTGAGTTCAACATACTGCACTTAAGGCTTTGGTAAGAACTTCGATCCGAAAAGAAATCTTATTAAAGAAAGTTCATTGAAAAGAAGTTCAGATAGAAGTTTCACTTGGATCTCATGGGCTTCTCCACAAGACCAAGGGCAGAAAAGTTGAGAATTAATCAGTGCTGTAGCTTATCTATTTTAGTGTATTGACACCCTAATTCTTGAAGATGTGAATATAATTGGTGGCAATGTTGTCAGAAATGGAAGGTTGGGTTTCATTCTTATGAGAGCTCTGAAATTTGGGCTATGATACTTCAGTGATGATACTTCCTGCTTTGGAATCTAGAACACAAGGTTGCCAGAGGAATTGGAGCTGGAAGTCTGGGCAGGCATTCTCTTGCTTTCTCTGAAAAATCAGGGATGAAGCCATTAAAGGAAGAAGATATTGAACAAGAAGATGAACTAGAGGACCAGGCTATCATGGTAGAATTGGATAGTCCAAGCATAGAGCCTGCTGAGGATGAAGCTGAAGAGCCTGAGAGTGAAGGTAAGACAGCTTGCAGCATTGGCAGAAGACAGTTGGGGAAATTTTCCCCTGTTATCTCTCATTAGGTCAAGGAACAACATAGATTAATAATGTGATTACCTGTTTAGTCTATTAGATAATCCAGGAGAAGCTGTTGGCTGCTCTTCCTGGGGCAGGTTGTTACTGGCTCATCACATGCTTCAGGGACCTTGTGCTGTTTGAGGTGAAGGTAATGGAAGTCCACAAAGAGACAAAACTGGGGGCAAAGTGGTATACAGTGGCATAGAGATAGCCTCCATTTTATCCTTCCTTTCCTCCTTCCTTTCCTCCTTCCTTTCCTCCTTCCTTTCCTCCTTCCTTTCCTCCTTCCTTTCCTCCTTCCTTTCCTCCTTCCTTTCCTCCTTCCTTTCCTCCTTCCTTTCCTCCTTCCTTTCCTCCTTCCTTTCCTCCTTCCTTTCCTCCTTCCTTTCCTCCTTCCTTTCCTCCTTCCTTTCCTCCTTCCTTTCCTCCTTCCTTTCCTCCTTCCTTTCCTCCTTCCTTTCCTCCTTCCTTTCCTCCTTCCTTTCCTCCTTCCTTTCCTCCTTCCTTTCCTCCTTCCTTTCCTCCTTCCTTTCCTCCTTCCTTTCCTCCTTCCTTTCCTCCTTCCTTTCCTCCTTCCTTTCCTCCTTCCTTTCCTCCTTCCTTTCCTCCTTCCTTTCCTCCTTCCTTTCCTCCTTCCTTTCCTCCTTCCTTTCCTCCNTCATAGACTGACCCTGATAATGTGATTTTGCTGCTCTGCTCACACGAGGTGTGTGTTGGAAGCTGCAGGGACTGTGAAAACAGAGCTGAGTTCCTCAAGTAGTTGTTTTTTTCCTTAGAGTTTTCCATGAAGACACCCATGTTTGTCCGTGCTGCAGCCTCCAAGCCACTGCTGTCAACTCCACGTTCTGCAAAACCTGCTGCTCCCAAGTTGTCAACTCCACGTTCTGCAAAACCTGCTGCTCCCAAGTTGTCAACTCCACGTTCTGCAAAACCTGCTGCTCCCAAGTTGTCAACTCCACGTTCTGCAAAACCTGCTGCTCCCAAGTTGTCAACTCCACGTTCTGCAAAACCTGCTGCTCCCAAGTTGTCAACTCCACGTTCTGCAAAACCTGCTGCTCCCAAGTTGTCAACTCCACGTTCTGCAAAACCTGCTGCTCCCAAGTTGTCAACTCCACGTTCTGCAAAACCTGCTGCTCCCAAGTTGTCAACTCCACGTTCTGCAAAACCTGCTGCTCCCAAGTTGTCAACTCCACGTTCTGCAAAACCTGCTGCTCCCAAGTTGTCAACTCCACGTTCTGCAAAACCTGCTGCTCCCAAGTTGTCAACTCCACGTTCTGCAAAACCTGCTGCTCCCAAGTTGTCAACTCCACGTGCTGCAAAACCTGCTGCTCCCAAGTTGTCAACTCCACGTTCTGCAAAACCTGCTGCTCCCAAGTTGTCAACTCCACGTTCTGCAAAACCTGCTGCTCCCAAGTTGTCAACTCCACATCCTGCAAAGCCTGCTGCTCCCATGTAAGTGTGAGCCACCTTCAGCAGTGGCCCAGCAGAAGAGTGTCTGGGGGGCTGAGTGCCAGGGGGAGGGAGCTGAGCCCAGCTATGTCAGTTCTGTGCTATATCAGCTGCAGCAGGGAGTAAGTCATCATAGAATCAATGGAAGAGACTTTTACGGTCATGGAGTCCAACTGTTCCCCCAGCACTGCCAGGGCACCACTAACCCATGTCCCTCAGCACCACAGCTCCATGGCTTTGAAACCCCTCCAGGGATGGGGACTCCACCACTGCCCTGGGCAGCCTGGGACAGCACTTCCCAACCCTTCTGGGGAAGAAATTGTTCCTCATCTCCTACCTAAATTTCCCCTGGTGCAACTTGAGGTCGTTTCCTCTTGTCCTGTCACTTCTTCCTTGGGAGAAGGAGTCCAACACCATCTGGCTCCAACCTCCTTGCAGGGAGTTGTGCAGAGCCGGAAGGTCTCCCCTGAGCCTCCTTTCCCCAGGTTCAACACCCCCAGACTGGACCCCAGTCCTGAAGTCTTAAATTCATTTACCACTTTGGCAGCTGAGTAAGGAGTTCTGTCAAGTGAATGTCAGCTCTCCTGAGGCCCTTGCAGAAGAGGGGGAACTACAGATCCCATGGAGTGACACATTTATAGCTCCTAAAGCTGCAGGAATTGCCACATGCTGAGTATAAAATGAAGCTCACCTAGGGGCAGAAAGTGAACCTGTCCTCTGCATTACTCTGAATTAATTAATATTTTTCACCTCCTTAACTCAAATGTTGGTGAAGCCATATGCTTCATCAGAGCCACTGGCACTAGATCCTAGGGAACAGGCAGAATTTTCTAGCCCATAACTTTAGATTTTTGTTTATTGAAGCAAGAAACAATAAAACCAAAATCTTGTGCCCTTACCTGCTGTGAGCAGAGGTGAATGATGCTTGCAGGAGGTGATTCCTTTCATTGGGAATAGTGAAATATTTAGAAAATAGAAAAAGGAGTCTTTGATATTCTACTGAAATGGAATTGAATGAATGCAGTGGGATTTTGCACTAGAAACATGCTCTTTTTATATATACACATATATATATCTCAAATATATATTATACATACATATATACATATATATGTATATACATATATATTTGAGATATATATATCTTAAATGTCTGAATATTAATTCCTCTGTAGAGAGTGCTAGTCCTCATTGGCCAAAGAAGTCCAGATGCAGGGATTCCCATTCTTTACAGGAGTTTCTGGATGTTAATAGACAGGTTTTCAGTTTCTGCCCTGAGTGGGGCACAGAAGCAGTGACCAAGATGACTTACATCATAATTGGGGGTGTTTTTTTATCTCACTACTACACGTGCTTCACCTCAGGGGCTGATCTCTCCTACCTGCTGCTGAGGCTCTTAACAAAACCATGCAGGTGGGCTGGGGAAGAGAATGGGGTAATACATGTGCTGCCTTGTGGGTTTTGCACCTTTTAGCCTGAGATTACAGGTCTTTCTGTTTTTCCCACTTCTCTAAGTGAACCTGGGAATTTCACTTCCCTTTTGCATGTTATGATTTTTTCCTTTTTAGAGTGGAAAACAGCAGCAGCTTCCTTTGTGACTGTCTTGTTTAAGGGAAAGGGAAAAAAACCCCCACCAACCAAAAACCCCCTCACCAAAAAACCCAAACCCCTAAAACCCCTACTAAACAATGTCCCTAATGGTGTAGAAATGTATCCTGCAGAGCAGAATCTCATGTCTGCAGCCACAGGGTTGGCCTGTGGGTACCTCAAGCTTTGTGCACTCCCTGAGAGCAAATCCTGCAGGGATGTTGTCACATTTATGTGTTGGAGGGAACTGTGGTTTGCTGACAGTTATAGTGACATTATTATCTTGACAAACCTGAGCCTGGATTGCTCCTCCCAAGGTCATAACACATTGTGAGCTGTTTGCAAAGATGTGGGCAGAAGGGTTTTGAAGCATTGGGAGGGAGGAAATTCAGAGCTCGAGATAGTTCTGCCCCCTTTAAATTTTGCCCAAACTCAGCCTGGTGTTCTCTGCTTGTGCTTGGGGGTTTGATGGGGGAATTTTCTGCCTCCCCCAAGGTCTCCCCTGCAGGCTAAACCAGTCCCAAAGAGCTCAGGAGCATCACAGAGGAAATCCCGTGAGCCTGGACTAGCAAGTAGCTTGATAAAGAAGATATTTAGCCACTATGTGAAAATGCCAGTGACCAGAGATGCCTTCAAAATTGTTGAAAAATGGTAAGCAGCAAAAAACCTGCTCCTCTTCCCGTTATTTTTAGTCTTTTCCTTTCTTTTCTCTCCTGAAATAACAAACTTGTCAGGAGTGCTGCTGGCAAGCTGTGGAGTGTCACAGGAGGTCTGGTTAAAACAAGGACAGATATTTTAGGTGCTTTTGGCCTCCGTGGGTATCTGTGACCAACGCTGCCTTGTAGGAGCATCTGGGGTTTGTCCCAACCAGTGCAAATTATGCTACTCACAATCTTCTCTAGCAAAGAACACACTAATTCCATTACCAGTCTCCATGAGGGGGGTGGCTTGGGGGTGTTTCTTCTCCCACCCTCTCCCCTAGCAGGCTGCGACCTGCCCAGCAGACAGCTCTAGTGTAACTTGCCTCCACAGCCTGATTTGATTTCCCTCCCTGATCTTCTTTCAGCTCTGAGAGGTACTTCAAGCAGCTAAGCAGTGATCTGGAAGCTTACACCAGCCATGCAGGGAGGAAGACAGTGGAGATGGCTGACCTGGAGGTCCTCATGAGGAGGTAGAGAGAGGATTGTTATGAACCTGTAGAGGTGTTTGGTGGTGCTTTGATGGCAACTGTCCTTGTCAGGGTGCTGCTGCTTAAAAAAAAAAAAAAGATCTGTTGCTGTCCTGGTCCAGAGATTTTCATTTTCCCACCCAGCTGAAGTTTGTATGAACAGGCTGAGAGGTGCAGTGGTTTAATTGGCCAGCTCTGAGGAGTCTATACTCCTGTTGTTTTACCTTTTTCTTTGTGCCTTTCCACTGCCTCATAAAGGAATGAGGATTTGTTGCTGGTTCATAAATAAGAGCAGTATTTCTGTTCCTTCCCCAAGGCAAGCATGAACAAATGCTGCTTTTTTCCCTTCCTACAAGACTAGGAGATGCTGAGTTTTCAGGCTAAATGGTGTACTAGAAACTCCATGGCCTGCAGTCTGAAAATGCTAACTGCCTCTGAACTGGGAATGTAAAAACTTTGCTGGGTAGTGGGCTATTTGCTTTGGTTACATCATTCTGTGTCTTTATATGGTCAAATTCAGCCTGTGGCAGGTGGATTGTGAGTTTAAAAAGGTTATGCTTGGGTAGAGATCACTCTGCTGACTCTTGCTGCCATAACCACCTACCTCTGTGGGATGCTGCTCTGCAGTAACCCTCTTGGGCTGCTTTCCTAGAATGATTTGGGTTGGAAGGGACCTCAAAGATCATCTAGTTCCAACCCTCTGCCATGGGCAGGGACACCTCCTGCTAGACCAGTATGTGCAGGACCAGGTGTGTCACCAGAGAAAGCTGCCTGCAGGTAGAAGTCCGTAGCTTCTCAGCCACAAGCAGCCACAGATTTCAGCTGTTCCATTGAAAAATGTCACTTCAAGAAGACTTCAAAAAAATATTGAAACCCTTTTCACTGACAACTCTTTCTTCCCTGCTCTCTTCTCTCTGCACAAAGACAACGGCTGGTGACAGACAAGATGCCCCTGCGCGTGCTGATAGAGCGTAACCTGCCTCTGGAGTACAGGAAGCTCCTGATTCCGGTTGCTGTGAGTGGAAATAAAGTGATCCCCTGCAAACAAGCATGCCCCTGAGGGTGGGCAGATGGCCTGCTGGCAGAGCTGGGCTGAAGGTGGTTCCCTGTGACTGGTTTTCCACCAGTAACTAGTGGGGCAGTAAACAGTTGGTGCTCTCCTGCCCAGCTGCAGGTTGTGCTGGGCTGTCACACCCGCCTGCTGGAGCTCACCAACTGTTCTGACAAGTAATTTGACTATCCCGAATTTTTTATCTTACCTTGTACAGTTCTGATAAAGAAAATATATGTATTCTAAGTGATGTAAATGGTGCTTCTGCCCCTGAGCTGAGAGGCTACTGCATTGTGTTGTTCATGATGTTCCTAATAAACATTTAGCTGTGTGGATGCTCTTCCTACTAACTAGTTGCTTGCTTGGGGGAGAATTGTTGTGTCCTGCCTTCCAAAAAGCAGCAGATCTTTGTTACAGCTGTGGATCTTTCTAGAGTGAGGGCTTTTGGGCATGGGGTTTGTCCCCTTTGCCAGTCTAGTGAACCATGCTAAGTGTGATGGTGATCATAGAATGGTTTGGGTTGAAAGGGACCTCAAAGATCATCTAGTTCCAGCCCATCTCCCACTAGACCAGGTTGCTCCAAGCCCCGTCCAACCTGGTCTTGAACACCTCCAGGGATGGAGCATCCACAGCTTCCCTGGGCAACCTGGGCCAGTGTGAAGAATTTCCTCCTAATTTCCAATCTTCCCTCTATGACCATGGCTGTTTGCTGATGGAAATGGGAAAATACACTTTATACTTATTTTACATGTAACAAAACCTCATGAGGAATTGGAAGCAATAACTTCAGACCATTTGTGAGGTGAAATTTCCTGGTGCACATGTGGTGGGTAGACTGGGTGAGATTGACTCAGGTGGAGTTGACTCTGTGTGCTGGGTTTAGTGGGAAGGTTGCAGGAGTGGCTTTTGGCCCCTGTGTTGGACAGAACCAGTTCCAGACAGCTCCAAAATGGCCCACCACTGGCCAAAGCTGAGCCCAGCAGTGTACCTGGTGGCACCTCTGTGATGATGTGTTAAAGGGTAAAAATGCTACACAGCAGCTGTGGGAGGGAGGAGTGAGGAGAAAAATGCAAGAGAAACAACCCTGTAGACATTGAGGTTGGTGAAGAAGGTGGTGCTGGAGCAGAGACTCCTGCAGCCTATGGAGAAGACCATGGGAAAGCAAGTTGTCCCCCTACAGCCCATGATGGAGCAGACCTGTGGACAACCCCAGGCCATGGCAGGTGGAGATGCCCTGCAGGAAGCTGCAGCTGGTGAAGAGGAGCCCATACAGGAGCAGGTTTGTTGGCAAGGACCTGTGGGGGACCCACACTGGAGCAGTTCTTGAAGGACTGTGTCCCACTTTGGAGCAGGGGAAAGTGTTATGGATTGATGGAACCCCCAGTTCCACATCCCCTCTGTTCTGCTTGGCAGGGAGGAGATAGTTGAGCCTTGGAAGAGGGAGAGGTGGGGGAAGATCTTTGTAGTTTTGTCTTTCCCCAAAGCCAATCCCTATTTAAATTCTCCTAGAAGTGTGTGTTCTAGTATTGAAATCACCACAGGTTACGTTGGGGACCCATCAATGTTTTGATCTTTGTCCAAATCTCTCTGGTTTATGTAAAGACACCAGAAGGAGGCATTAGCTACAAAAGTTGACAGAGCTCTACTGTCTTTAGATACTGTTTTTTGTTACTGTGTCTTGTTTCTGCTTAATTTAACCTTGGAGGTCATCCCATCCTTTTGTCTTAGGGCCCTTCCATTCTTGTTAGAATCATAGAATGACCAAGGTTGGGAAAGATCATCAAGTCCAACCATCAACCCAACACACTGGTTTCAGACCAGTTCATTTTATGCTTACACAGCCTAAAAAGTTTTAACTCCATCTTTCCAACATCACAGTAACATGCAAATAAATCCTCTGTGTGTCGGTCACACCGCTGGGGCTCCTGCTGCCCCACTCCCAATGTGAGCCACAGTGCCATTTACTTCCCACCCATGGCTGTGCAGAGGGAGAAATAAAAGCAAAATCCTTGGACAGCAAACTTTCATGTTTTTCTCCCATGCCTTTGCAGGGGGGTCAGTCTGACACACTACTATAATTTCCTTCAGCTAGTCTGTAATTCCCAAGGTAAGACGTGGTGCTTAGTTTTTGAGAAAAATGAATAGATTTTATTCCCCCCCCTTCTAATTCTTGGCATCTCTGTCTCAAACTTGAAAACCTCAAGCTTTTAAATTGATTAATTTGACTTCAACTTGAACCCTTAAATTATTTCCAGATGTCTGTGAAGAAGAGCCAAGCTCAAGGCTGCTGCTTTGCAGTGTCCAGCAGGACAGGTCAGCACATCTGGGCAGGGTAAGTCAAGCTCAGCACAAACATCTCTCACTGGTGGCTCTCCTGGGATGGGCCAGTCTGCACTGGTGCAGCTGGCTGAGGGTCACACAAGGGGTCTGCTGCCAGCCCCCCCATCCCAAGCCCCACTGCAAGTCTGGATCCTTGTCTCTGGATCAAGCTGAGCAGTGTAGTTTCCTAAAACTGCAGCCAAATGGCACAAGTTAAGAAGGACTCCTGGAAACCCAGCCCAGCTCTTGGCAACAACACTCACAAGTTAAACAGGTTTTGCACAACACTGAAGGAAATGGTGACCAGTGTAGTGAAACCTCTGTGGCAGGCAATGCCAAGACAAAGGTCAGTCATGCTTCAAGTATTTTTTTTTTAACATAATTCCATTAATACCACAAAGAGGATTTGGTGCAATATTCAAAAGGAAACTGCTTTGTTGTGTGAACAAAGATATTGCAAAACTTGTACTCTTAAAAATATCTTTTTTCTGCCATTCTGGGGCTTTTTGAGTGTGTCTTTGAGGTTTTGTGTGCCAGAGTTTGAACGTTTTGATCTGAAGTAGTAATGAAGTTTCCAACTCCTTTTCTCTCTGTTGCTAAACTATGGTGAGAACTCTCTTTTCCTGAGGAGCAAAATGCAGAGAATCTCTCAGGAAGAAGCTGCTGGTTCCGTTCTCCTTTCCTTGTGTGGCCCACTGTTGCAGCCAAGCTGCTGGGACACATGTGCCACCAGCCTCCCCACTGCCACAGCCCTGACCTCCACCAGCTGGAGGCAGGAGATGATGGGGCTTTGATGGCTGGGAATGTTGTGGGAGGGAGAAGCAAGATTCCCCATCTGGCCTTCCTCTCCTTCAGTGTCTAGGTGCAGTGAAGTCAGGGTTAACTAAATTCCAGACTTTTAGGGCCACCTTTTTCAAGTTCTAGGGATATAACTGGAAGGGCAAAAGAAAGAGATACCTGGTGCTGTAAATATATGTTAACATTTTGGGATCTAAAGTCCTCAGGGTGAAGCAAAATGAGTGATTCCTGCTCTCTGACTGCTGCTTTCTCTATCTTCCCGTTAGGCACTTTCTTGACAAGCTTGGCAGATTTGATCTTCATCTACCAAACACTTCCTTGGTGTTTAAGTTCCTTGTTCTGTATAGATACACTGAATTTTGCCATGTTACAGCCCTTCCTTTCAGAATCCTCCCAGAGACACCTGCAGTTCAGACATTTTCTAGCTAGATGATGCATCTCCCTTTTTAATCCTTTTATATTCCTTTCCTGGTGTTCAAGTTGCACCTAATTGGACATTAGGAAGAAGTTCTTTACTGCAAGAGTGGTCAGGCACTGGCACAGGCTGCCCAGGGAGGTGGTGGAGTCACCATCCCTGGAGAGGTTCAACAAACAAGTACATGTGGGACTTCAAGACATGGTATAGGGGTCAGGGAGATGTTGGACAAAGGTTGGACTTGATGATCTTAGAGGTCTTTTCCAACCTAAATGATTCTATGATTTGTGATTTGTGCTGGAAGTGCCCAGCACCAAGTTCAGGATTCGAGGCAGAAACCCAGGAGCCTTGTACCTCATGGGTGGTGCCTGCTCAGTCACACAGGCTGTGATGCCTTCCCAGCTCACAAATCCCAGCAGTCTTTGCAAATGTAAGAAGTTTTTTGTTTCCAGAACCCTCATTCCCCTCCCTGGGCCATGTGCTGGGTAGAGAGGACACTAAAAATAGAAAAGATTAATTGATGCCAGTGGCTGGGCAGGCAGTTACCAGGATGCCTGGGGTGTCTTCTTTGAAACAGGGGAGAGATCTTGGTGCTTCTGTGCTTGGATTACTTTTGCAGCTCCAAGTTTGGTTCAATCCACTCGTGGGGCAGCACCAGAGTTTCTTCCAAAGAGACTTCATAGTGGACAACAGCAGCTACCCCAGGATAAAAGTCTTTGGGACAGACACCACAGCAAGCCTGGTGTGGGCTCAACTCACCTTTCCCATGCACCCCAAGTGTGCTGATGACACCTTGTTTTGCAGAGATATCTTTGAACCCCTCCCTCTCTGAGCCAAGGAACCATCAGGCCCAAGAGCTAAAGCAGCCTGGAGTTTGCTGGTGGCTTCTCAGGTTCTGGTGACCCAGTGCTGTGAGGGTGAGAAGCCTCCGTCTGGGTATCAGGTCCCACTGCAAGACTTGAGCTGAAATGACTCTGCAGAGGCTACAAAATTATGCTGAAGTGCTTTGCTGCTTAACCTGCAAGTGCTTCTGAAGGGTGATAGTTCAAGGCAGCCCATCCTCCCAGCTGTGAGTTACAAGATGTCTCTGTGTGCATGGGAAGAAGTATTTAGGGCAGTTGACTCCCAGCCTGGAGATCAAAGAGTGTTTATTCTTAATCCAAGACATCTCTCTGCTCTCTTTCAAAGCCTGCTGTGCTTCCCTCCCTGGTGGGAGGGCCAACTCGTCTCACATCTCCAGCAAACTGTCTCTCAAGAGCAGTCTCCACAGGCACAGCTTCTGGCTGCTCTCTCCTCACCCGATAAGCCAGGCCAACGTAGGTATCTAAGGTCCTGTCGTCCATATCGGGATCGATCGTGTGGAAGGCCACCTTCAGATCTTCTGCCTTCACCTCTCTGTTCAAAAACAGCTCAGTCACTGCTCTGCTGTGGTACATGAAAGGAATATCTACTGATCTGGGCCCCAGTGAGAAGCCACATTGCTGGAAAGGCAGAGCAGAGATGTCTTTTGAGGAGTGTGCCCAGGTGGCCAAGAAGGCCACCAGCATCCTGGCCTGTATCAGCAATGGTGTAACCAGCAGGAGCAGGGAGGTGATTGTGCCCCTGGACTCAGCACTGGTGAGACCACACCCTGAGCACTGGGTCCAGTTTTGGGCACCACAGGATAAGAAGAACATTGAGGGGCTAGAGAGGGTGCAGAGAAGGGCAATGAAGCTGGTGAGAGGTCTAGAGAACATGTCTTATGAGCAGCAGCTGAGGGAACTGGGGTTGTTTAGCTTGGAGAAGAGGAGGCTGAGAGGAGACCTCATTGCTCTCTACAACTACCTCAAAGGAGGTTGTGGTGAGGCTGGTGTTGGGCTCTTCTCCCAAGTAACTAACGACAGGACAAGAGGTGATGGTCTCAAGTTGCACCAGGGGAGGTTTAGATTGGACATTAGGAAGAAGTTCTTTACTGAAGGAGTGGTCAGGCACTGGACCAGGCTGCCCAGGGAGATGGTGGAGTCACCATCCCTGGAGAGGTTCAACAAATGAGTAGATGTGGGGCTTTGAGACATGGTCTAAGGGTCAGGGAGATGTCGGACAAAGGTTGGACTTGATGATCCTAGAGGTCCTTTCCAACCTAAATGATCCTATGATTCTATTTCCCCCTCCACTAGTGTCCCTTTGTTTTTTCAATAGGTAATAAAGGCCACTAAGTACTAAATTTCAAACAGTAAGTCAGAAAATGTTGGATTTGTAATAACCTGGGAAGACTTTAATTTCACCCTGCTGTGCATTGTGATACCCTTAGTTGCAGAACTATGGTTTTCTTTGCTGAGCCAGTGGCTACACTGGGCACTACCTGACTTCATGGGCATCTCCCCACCTTCAGTGTTCTCCTCAGTGCTCTGTGCCTGGCACCAGACTCTTCCTATGCAGTCACTGCTTCATGTTATTTCATTTTAAGGTGGAATTATTTCTTTAAATCTGCAGTTGTGCGTCCTGTTTGCTCTTCCCACTCCTCAGAACCAATCTCTGAGGGTGTACAGGATTTTACTGCTATTTTTGAAGAGCTGAGGAGTGTTGAGACATGAGACTTCAGGTACTGAAGGGCACTGGAACAGGACACTGGTTGAATCACCATCCCTGGATGGGTTTAAAAGCCGTGGAGATGTGGTGCTGAAGGGCATGATTTAGCAGTAGACTTGGTAGAGTAGGGTTATGGTTGGACTGGATGATCTTGGAGGTCTTTCCCAACCAAATGATTCTATGATTCCTTAAAACCTGGAGCTCTCTCTAGTAGCAAAAGAAAAACCAGGCACAGGACTGGCTGAGACATCAGGACTTACCTTAGATCTCCCAGTGTGTTCTTCAGGTCTCTCAGATACTCCTGCTTCTCCCTGACATACTGGCTCCTGAGCTTGGCAACGAAGGGCTCAGCATTCCCCTCCTCATCCTGGAAGAAATAATTACCAGTGTGTCAGCACTGAACTGCTCCAGTCTGGAGAGGAGCTCCCCACGTGTATTGACAGGACTCAGCTCTCCTAGAAATAGAATTTCCATGTGAGAAGTGGAAATAAAGAGAAAGAATATGGAAAAATTGCCATCACACATCATTGCACAAGCTTGTCTGGCCATTGTCTGAAGATGACCTTCAGGTGTTGGAGCTTGTGGTGGGCGCTGTGACTTTGTTAGTCTCTAAAACTAATCTTAGTCCAAGACTAAATCAGCTTAATCTGAATCAAAAGGAGAATTCCAGTAACATCAGCTTACTTCATTGAATAAGGACACGTAGTTGATGAGGTCTTCAGTGCTGTCCAGCTTGTACCTGCTTGCATCCACTAGTTCTTGGATTGACTCTGTCCTTTTCAGGGGAAACGCTGCCCTCAGAGCTGTGCTGTTTGGAGACAGGCAACATGGGCAGAGCTGTGAGTGCTGCTACAGCCTGAGCACCTCACGACTGCCACCAGGGCTGGCTGCCTTTTAGGCTGCCCAGTGTGTGCATTCCATGGGCCAGATCTTCCAAAATTCAGGGGTTGCTCAGCCTGGGGAAGAGAAGGCTCCAGGGAGACCTTCTTAGGGCTTTTTATTACTTCAAGGAGCCTGTCAGAAAGATGGGGACAGGCTTTTGAGCAGGGCCTGTTGGGACAGGACAAGGGATGACAGTTTTATACTAGAAGAGGGAGATTTAGACTGGAGAGAAGGAGGAAATTGTTGGTGCTGAGGGGGGTGAGAGCCTGTCCCAGGTTGCCCAGAGAGGTGGTGGCTGCCCCATCCCTGGCACCATTGCAGGGGAGGGTGGCCGGGGCTCTGAGCAACCTGCTCTAGTTGCAGATGTCCCTGCTCCCTGCAGGGGGGGTGGACCAGATGAGCTTTAAAGGTCCCTCCCCCACCAAACCACTCTGTGGTCCTACGCAAAGCCCCCTCCCCTGGCTGTGCCAGCTGTTAAGCAAAGCAGACTCAGCACATCCCCACACGTGGCGTGGGCAGAGCTGGGTGGGCAGCAGTGGGGCTCTTGCCTGAACTGCTCGCTGGTCAGGGCTCTGCTGTTGGAGCTGTCATGAGCAGCCAGCTCCTGTTGCAGGCTGGCAAGCAGCTGGTTCTGGCTGTGGTACTGTTCTTCACCCACCTGGCAAACAGGGAAGGTTCACAGGTCAGTCACCACCCCATCTGTTCCTTGGGCCTCCCCCAGCAGGGAAGCAAACCTGCCAGAGGACTCTGCTCGCTTCTCAAGCAACTCTTGCATGATTTACAAATCATGAAGCAAGGGGCACAGTGGCTGGCAGGGTGGCTGCTCACAGGGGCTTCTTGTTGAACAATCTGCTTCAACTGTTCAACCCCTGGGGGCAGATGTACCCCCGGGGCCCCCCCGAATGGTGGCAACCACCCTACCCACATGGTAGCACTTGGGCCCAGCCACTTTTCCATTTCCAAGCAAGACATAAGAAGAGTGAGTATAAGAGGACTCGGGGGGGCTACATGTCTTTGTCTTACAGGAGATGGAAAGGTGTGGCCTGCATGGTGCTGGAGTTCAGTATCCCAACCTTCCCAAACTGCAAGGACAGACCATGAGCTGGTTCAGGAAAGATCTACTGAGCGAGAGAGGCCTGGATGTAAGTGTTGCAAACAAGCAGAGGGCAGATATGATGTGACTAAAGCATTCCAAAGAAATGGGGTCTTTCTGTTTGGAGCACTAACATCCCACCCTGGCTTGCATGGACAGGATTCCCTTCTCCAATGGGTGTCAGTGTTTAATTCTCATGAGAAGGTGCAGCTTCCCAGGGGGAGGAACAGGAGGTGAAGGTGCTCTGCAGAGGAACACTTTGCTTGCCTGCTGCCCATCATGCCAGGGGTGTCTTGGCAGAGGAGTGGCACTGGGCTGGGGGCTGCCTACCTTCCCAGTGAGTATGTCATAGAATGAGCTCAGGACGTGGTTTGAGCGACAGATCCTCACGTTCTCATACAGGGTGTAAGACCATTCCATGGCAGCAGCATCTCCATACTTCTTCTGGAGGTAGTTGAGAAAGAACTTGGAAAGACTGAATCTCTTCCCTGTCTGTGGATAACAAGTGAGTAACTCCCATGAGCAGCAGAACCAAACCACATCTGCCCATTTGATTCCAGCTGTTTGCCTACAGATGTTTGTCTTTGGGGATGGGGATCTCACAAGTGCTAACCCAGCCCTAGTGCTGGCTGGAGTCTCCCATTATCAGGTCATTCAGAATGTTCCTCCCAGGTAAAGGAAGCTCTTCTGTTGCTGAGACCACTGATAAAGTCTCTCTTCTCCCACTTGTGTTTGTGAAAGGTGCAGGAACTTGCTCCCTGCGAGGCTCTGTCAGAGCTGAGCTTGGCTCATGGGTGGAGAAATGGAAGTGGTTACTGGAGACAAGTAGTGATTGGAGAAAAGGGACAGTGGTTGCAGCAACCCTATTTCCCCATGAAACCAAGCTGAAGGTAGAGAGAGCTGCTGTAGGAAACATTAAGCCATTTAGGGCTGGTCTCAGGGATGTTTCTTGGCGTGTAGCTCCAGCGGAGAAATCTCTAAAGTGACTCTTTCTCTCTCAAGGTTGCTCTCATGCAACCTTCCCTGGAAGAGTGGTCATCACTGGACCAGGCTGCCCAGGGAGGTGGTGGAGGCACCATCCCTGGAGGGGTTCAAAAAAAGTGTAGATGTGGCACTTCAGGACATGGTTTAGTGGTCATGGCAGTGTTGGGTTGACAGTTGGGCTTGATGATCTTAGAGGTCTTTTTCAACCTATGATTCTATGATCCATGAGCACTCAGCTGTCCTGAGAGCAGGAGTTGCAGAAGATCCCAAACTGGACTGACTGTCATAGCAAGTGCTGTTTGTGGAGAAGGAAAATGAGACAAACCTGCTGTTCCAGTGCAATCTTCTCTTTCCAGACATCCTTTAGGATGTTCACCACATCCTTCTTAGTCAACTTTTTGTTCTGGACTTCACCTTCATGCCTCAGGTACACAGGCACGTGGTCATCTTTGCCCTAAATAAGGGAAAACACAGATATAGGTAAGGCATGGCCTTGCTGGAAGAGATTCAGCACTAAAACTATGTCCTCAGCATCTAAAGCCATTAAAATGAGTCATTTGTGTGGGTCTCCTCCCCAATACTATAAAAAACATCTGTCATCACTTCTGCAGCATGTCTCAAGTGCTCCAGGGTGGACAAAATGGGGCTGTGAGAGAGGTTCTGCCCAGCAAAAATAGAAAATATCTTCCTTAGAAGTATCTTCCAGGAATGACAGCTTCTGGAAAGGCTGAGATGATGAAGGACCAAAGAAACGCTACTCTTCTTGGGAAAAGCCTTGGACACAGTCATGCTTGGTATGATGTGAAGAATCCTTGTGACATTTTCTTGTCCAGGTGTCACTTCCTGATTCCCCCATGTTCAATGGGGCAGCATGAGCTGAATTAACTTCCTGATGCCACAGAAAGTTGTCACTCCTTGCTTTCTACTCTTAGTCATTCTAGTGATTCTAGTCATTCTGAGTTCATCTCATCAGCAGAGAACCAACCTGGAAAAACTGGAAGAGGGGAGATTTAGATTGGAAATTAGAGGAAATTCATCATTCTGAGGGTGGTGAGACACTGGCCCAGGTTGCCCAGGGAAGCTGTGGATGCTCCATCCCTGGAGGTGTTTAAGGTGAGGTTGGATGGGGTCTTGAGCAACCTGGTCTAGTGGGAAGTGTCCCTGCCCATTGCACCCAAGTTTTCCTAGCTTTAAAGATTTTGGTAGTTACATGAATGGAGACATAAATGTTAAAGACATCAGCCATGAAAGCAATTCTCTACCTGCCTAAGGGATATTTATTATCAGTTAATCTCCGTGGAAACAAACAGAGAAGAAAGCTTGCATGTCTTTCAGTGCTCCTGTTCCTATTTCTTCCAGAAGTACATCCACCAGCTGGTCACTGCTCTTCCCCTCAGCCAGCCAGCCCCACCGGTCAGCTCCTCCAGGAACCACCTCTGCAACAGCAAAAAGATGCTGAGTTGCTAGAAGAGGAGAATGTGTTCACACATACTGGCTTTGTGTGAATCCCACTAGGAGCCTTATGGTACAGATGTCTAGATGTCCAGTTTGTGCCCTAAGATCGTGGGATTGTGGAGTGGTTTGGGTGGGAAGGGACCTTTAAAGCTCATCTGGTCCAACCCCCCTGCAGGGAGCAGGGACATCTGCAACTAGAGCAGGTTGCTCAGAGCCCCGGCCAACATCACCTGCAATGGTGCCAGGGATGGGGCAGCCACCACCTCTCTGGGCAACCTGGGACAGGGGCTCACCACCCTCAGCACCAACAATTTCCTCCTTCTCTCCAGTCTAAATCTCCCTCTTCTAGTATAAAACCGTCATCTCTTGTCCTGTCCCAACAGGCCTTGCTCAAAAGACTGTCCCTTCTTCCAGCTTGAAGCCATTGCCCCTCATCCTATCAATACAAGCTCTTGTAGAAAGTCCCTCCCCATCTTTCTGACAGGCCCCTTGAAGTCCTGCAAGGCCCCAAGAAGGTCTCCTTGAAGCCTTCTCTTCTCCAGGCTGCACAAGCCCAACTCTCCCAGCCTGGCCTCCCAGCAGAGGCTTCCAGCCCTCCCAGCACTGCTGGGGCCTCCTCTGGCCCTGCTCCACCAGGTCCACGTCTCTGCTGTGCTGAGGACTCCAGAGCTGGCCCCAGCACTGCAGGGGGTCTCCCCAGAGCGGAGCAGAGGGGCAGGATCCCCTCCCTGGGGATCAGCCCAGGAGGACATTGGCTGCTGGGCTGCGAGCTCACGGGGCCGGCTCAGCTCCAGCTCCTCACCCCCAGCACCCCCAGGTCCTTCTCCCAGGGCTGCTCTCCAGCCCCTCACCCCCAGCCTGTGCTGATACCAGGGGTTGCCCCAACCCAGGTGCAGGACCTTGCACAAGATGTCTAAGGCAAAATGTCATACCCTGCATGCTCCTCTCTCTCAGGCCACTCCTAAACAGCTGAGGAGAAAATGGGGCGTTGTGGGGCAGGTTTTGCACCACAGCAAGGATGTGATGATCGCATCAAAGATGTGATGAGATGGCACCTGAACACTTTGCCCAGTTTGGCCGGGGTGTGAAGTTGCACTGAACTCTCTGGAGCTCAGTGCAGAGGTTGTCTCGCTCTTTTGCAGTCTCCCTCTGGACTTCCAGCAGTTTTTCATATTCCTTATGGAGCTGCTCAAATTCCTTCTGCAGAGACTTCATCTGAAGGATATAGAAAGAGGATTGTAACAAACCAACCAGAGTAACAGGAACTCTCTGTTGTCAGCTCAGGTGAGCAGTCCACAGACTTCTGGAGAGCTGTCCCTGGCTAAATGCATCTAGATTGGGAGAAAAAGAAATAACTGATTAAATTTTATCGTTCCCATTAACAAAACCTTGTGAGAAACCATGTCAGTGACCTGCTTTTGTGTTTAAAAATACATCTAGGAGAGAGCAGGAGGTTCTGTCCTAGAAATTTTCATACCCTTGAGACCCACTAGACTTTATTTAGGAAGTGTTTCTTTTTAATATGCTTTATCTTTGCTTTACTAGTACAAAAGTACCTCATTATCCAGAGGTAACCACAGCTCTAGACTGGGTTTTGAGGCTGTGTCTCTATTTGTTATGACATGATGCAGGGACATCAAGCTGTGCTGGTGGTTGGGGCTGGAGTGGAGCTGCTGATGGCCTAAACACATCTTGACCAACCCAACATGACCTTTCTGAAGCACAACGACAGGTAGGACTTCATTGCCTTAATGGAGGTTTTCATCCATCCCTCTTGAGAGCTGTGCTCTAACTCTGTGGTGGGATCCAACATGTTCTCTCTTTCACCCTCCTAGAGATAGGTCACTGCTACTCTGCTGCTGCAGGGCTTGGAAGCAGAGCCCATCCTAGCTGCTGGTGTGTGCTGTCCCTTTGCTGTCCCATGTGTGACATGGCATTGCTTCTCAGCATCTCAAGCCACACATTTACTCTGAAAAGGCAGCACATGGATACAACACGAGGAACCTTCTCCATTTCTTTCACAGCTGGAAAATGCATTAATCAACCCCATCGTTGGGTTGATGACCTTGGAGTTCCAGTAGGTTGAGGAAGCCATTTAATTCTACTGGAAAAGGCAAATCCCCAGCTAGATAGAGAAGTTGTTAGTAGGCCAGCAGTAGTTTCAGTTGGCTTGGACAAAACCCTGCAATGTATGTGAAGTGAACCTCCTTCTTTTCTTTATATGTGTGATCTGTGGGCTCTTGGTGGTCTGTGGCCATTGTTGCTTTTATGGTGTTAATTCTGTTAAACCTGGTGTCAAGAGTTTGTGATGGCATCATAATTTTGAGTGTTTAGGTAGCCTGTGATTCCAGTAGACCTGGAGCTTTGGGAATTAGAAGACAGTCTTCATGTCTTTCATGTACAAAGAAATGCCCTCATGTGACTTCTACTGAGTTTACTGAGTCTCAATCCTGACCCAAGCATGGAGCATCATATTTTATTTGTATTTACGTGGTGTAGCTTGAAAATGAAGAGTTTATTCTCACCTCCTGAAGTAGATCAGAGTATTTTTCCTCCAGTGATTCAAAATCCCTCCTGGGCACAACATCTCCATAGTCTGCTATCATTGTGTTCAGCTTCACCTGGGCTCTTGTGAGGTCCTGCCGGGCCACCTTTAATGCCAGACTTAACTTCACCACATCTTCACCCTTGGTGTCTTGAAACAACAGCCGTTGATGAGAGCCTATGACAGTAAAATTGCAGTTGTTGTTTTCTAAATCATCTAGTCAGGTTTTAGAGCACATCACCCTATGAAACACCAGCAAGAGCTGAATGGGTGTAGAGTGTGTTAAAAGAACTGCAAGTCCAGGGGTTTCTTGCAGTTTGGAATCTCTCCAGAGAAGGAGACTCCACAACCTCTCTGGGCAGCCTGGGCCAGGCTCAGACACCCTCACACCAAACAACTTTCTCCTCCTGCTCAGATGCAACCTCCTGGGTTCCAGTTGGTGCCCGTTGCCCCTTGTTGGCACTGGAGTCAAAGAACCATAAGGAATCTTGCATTGGGCAGCTCCTGCTTTCAATTTACCTGTTGTGCTGAACAAGAGTGTACAAAAATACAAGCAAAGACTCAGTGAACCAGGTCAGACCAGTAGGCCCATCCCTGCCTCTTCCCCTTCCTACTCATTTATGGACTTTTTGGCCATGAATTTGGCCAACTTCTTTTAAGATTCAGAGCGTACCTGCAGATATTTCAGAGATACTCTGAATTTCTCCTGCAATGCTGCCCCCGTGGGTGTGCACTGGGGTCCCTGTGCAGGAGAGGTTCTTGCAGGGAGCTGCTCTCCCTACCTTGGGCCTGGTGACCTGTTGTGTCCAGATGTTTGTTATGGGCATTGCTCAGTTTTGCCAGCAGCAGCTTGCGGGCATCGTGCTCGTTGAGATAACGAGTGTGCTCCTCAGCCACACTTGCCTGCAGGTGCTCCACCTGCAGGAAACAGAAGCTTGAGCTGATCAGGAGCTGGACTGGTTCCATGGGTCTGCAGCAGAGTGGGATAAGGGAAGCAAAAAGCTGGAGCAGGAGAGTGGGCAAGTGATAACTCTGTAGAAAAGGGTGGGCCAGATAGAAGTATGATGGGTTCAGATTTGGAGGTAGTGTCCCAAAGGGTTCTCCTTCTGAGCTTCAACCTTCTGGAGAGTGAATTCTGTCCATTTCCTGAGCTGAGTTACACCATTTAAGATGAAAGATACAGATTTAAAGATACTAAGGGTACAATGTTGTAAGAGTGTATGGACTTCTACATAAGAACTTAAAAACATTAGTACCAGGAGGAAATTTCTTTCCTCCCCCCTTCAAATGTGACACTGGAAGAGCCAGATGGGACAAGAGATACAAGTGAAGGTTTCTGATAGCAGCAGCATGGCCTGTCCCAAGGGAACAGGATCTCTGGAGTTGGCCAAGATCCAGCATCATTTCCATGCCAGATGTTCAGTGCCTGCTCCAGAACTTCTACCGGCACTAGAGGATGAGATCAGATGGATAAAATGCATCCAACTGCAGCTGGAAAATGTTTAACTCATCATCTAATTTACCTGGGTCTGAAGAGAACAGTTTTCTTCCTTCATGTTGTCAATGACCTTTAACAAATGTTGTTTCCCTTGCTTTAACACCTTTAATTCCTCATTCTCCTTTGCCTGCAGTGCCAGTATCTGCTGGGTGCACTCCTCAGAGACAGTTGTGACCATACCCTTCAGGGGCTCTAGGGCACGAATTGTCTTCTTCTGATGAGCTAAAGAAAGCAGAGATGAGTCTCACAATGAGCAACCAAGATTGAATTTTATTCAGTGCTGGTGGGAAGTGGGACTGAACATGGAGCTTCTACTGCTTGGCCTGGTGAGTACCTAAGGACTGGGAGTGGGATCTTTTGGGATTATATCCCATGGTTTATCCAGCTCTGCATATGAACTTCATAAGGATTGGTACAGAAGGATTTCTGATTTCAGCTCATGCCATTTATCCTGGTTTGGAAAACAAAGGATGAACAGTATTTTATTTTGTTTTCTTGAGTGCTTCAAGTTTTGATAGGTTATGAGGCAGTCTTTAGGTGTGCCTTGACCTATCTTCTTTTTCTTGCTCTTCAGTACACCTAGTAAAGACCTTGTGCTCTTCTTGGCTTTCTCTGCTCTGCTCTTCACTCTCAGACATTTTCCTTTTGACTTGAACATTTTTCTTAGAGATATTTACCTGAGGAACCTAGTGATGGTCCTTGACTCGGATCCCACCCCCTGGTTACAGTTACATGGTAGCATTTGGCCTGATGTCACCTCCTTGGTGCAGAGACTCATTTGGATGACTAGATGGAATTCCACCAAGGAAATAAAATGACCCAAGACAGGATATGGTGTAATTCAGATGAGGTCATGAGCAAGCCTCATTTGGTTTGTGAATAACTGCATTATTCAGCCATCAAAACTGTTCTTGTGCTCTCCTGAACACAGGACGGATGGGGGATGATGGGACAGATTCTGGTGGATGATAGGACAGATTCTGGCAGATTCTGGGGGGTGATGAATAATATGACTTGGAGAGTTTTTCTCCTCCTCAATAAAACCTGCTATGAGTATTTATGTACAAGTACTGTGCCAAAGATTTTGCATCTTACAAGTTAAAACACATAAATCTAAGAACAGGAACTGCTGTTCTTGTTACACTTGGGTGTGAGTTTCCTTCCCATGCTAGAACTGGACCAAAGGTTTTGCAAAACTCTTTCACTATGGTACTTGTAGCACTGCAGGAGATGGCAAAAATGAGAGTATTAGTGGGGGGATTCTGCCTCTGTGCTGTGTGGTTGATCAGCAGGAGCTAAGAACATCGTGTTCAAACTTCAGCAAGCTTGTTTGGAGGTGTAGTTTGAGTGTCTCAGTTCTGACCACAAGCAAACCTCTCTAGATTAAGCACAATGCTATTTTTACTTGTAGCTGTCAGAAGTTAGAGCACGACTGGTTGGCTGCCAAGGTGACTATTTGGCAGTGTGGAGGCTGGCCAGCGCCATCTGAGAACATCAGCTCTCTGCTGACCTCTCAAAACTCTCCCCTTGCCAAGAAAGGACAGACATTCTCCCACTTGGAAAGAATTCAGGCAGTGGTGCAGCTCGTTGCACATACAGAATTGCTGGAGGGACCCAGAAGTCTCAGCACCACAAAGGAGTCATTGAGACTCCCAGGCAGGAAATGGTTTTAGCTGTGGATAAGATCACCACAAAGACCTACCCTGTCCCCCAGCTTTGTCTTAGCTCCCAGCAACACAACCTTTATCTTAGATCAAGGTAACAGCTGTAGGGATTTGATGGTTCTCTGTGCTATTTTCCAAATTCATAGGATCATTAAGGTTGGAAAAGACCTCTAAGATCATCCAGTCCAGCCATCAACTCAACACTACCATGGCCACTAAACCATGTCCCACAAATCAGTGAATCTCCCTCCTTTTCTCTTTCTCCCATACTCGTTCTGCTCTCAGACACCTGCTTTTGTCTCTTCCCTATCATGGGCACCTTCTTGAGCAATCCAGCTCACTAAACCAATAGGAACCTTGGCAGCTCTTGAGCTTTGTTTTTGCTGCTGGGCAAGTTGACTCCTGTGTTCTGAGCAGTGGGAGAAGTGGGACCTTCTCATTTCCCTGCTCCTGAGTTGGATTAGATCATTGCTTCCTCAGCCAGACAGGTAAGATGATGTCTGTGCTAGGCAGGGAGGAGGAGGAGGAGGAGGAGGAAATCACCTACTGATAACCCCACCCAATCCCCTTAGCTCAAGAGGCATGAATATCATGCAGGCCTCATTAGCAAGACAAAAATCTTTAATCAGGAAAATGAGTCCTCAAGATATAGAAAGGCTGAAGCATCCCAATCCCATCTTAAAAAATATATATATATTCCATTTGTTTTATTCTAAGAGCTTCAAGTACACTTGGAGTATTGTTTCACTGGCATTCAGCTGGTTTTCAAAAATAAAGCTCTCTCAAAAGATACTTTTTGCTCTGAAGTCTCCAGAGACCTCAAAGAAAAAAATGGGAAATATCCCATCTGAGCAAGATGGAGGAATCAGTAAATATCAGTAAATGCTTAAAAAAAAAATACATTCCAGAAAGCAGTACAGTATCAACAATAACACAGGCACCAGTAAACTCTGGGAGCTGAAGCAAAGAAACACCTACTAAAGAGTTCTGGAAGGAAACTGATTTGTAAAAAATGCTTTTATACAGTGATTAAAATGTATTTATTCACCTGGTTGAAAGATACTGTGCCAAGAAAGATTTTTGCCAATAATGAGGGACAATGATTAGGTAGCCCAGGTAACAGGTACTGGGACAAACAATAGATATCCTAGAGACTGTCCCAGTAGAAAACCACTGACATTTGATAGCTGCTCAGTGCCCAGTGTGAAACAAGCTCCTGCTCAGTCTATTTCTAGCCCTCCGTGCTTATTTACAAAGCTCTGGTATCACGGTGGCATCTGAGTGCCAAGCAAGGCTTAAAGCACACCAGGAATGGTGAGGGAACAGCCAGTTCACTCCTCTGCCCTGCTCAGGACTTGTTCAAGCTTCAGAGCAAGTGCATCTAAATATATTAGTACAATACACTCTGCTATAAATGTGATTATCCCAGAAAAACCTTGAGATGCTGCCCATGGGATGAAGATTTAAAAATCTTAAATCTAAAAAGCCAAAATATAGGGAAAAAATAATCAAACCCTCCATCAACTTCATCTACATGATGAAGGAAATAGACCTAAAAGAGCAGAAAGGTGGTTTTACCAGTTGACATCTATTTAAGCTGTTCATCCATGTAATCAACACAGCAAAGCTCTGGAAGAACATGTCCCCACCAGTGTTTTGTCCCCACAGGTCCAAGAGCTTACCCAAAGTAACTTCATATTCATTCTTTATTGCTGACAGCAGGGGCTTGTAGGTCTTGAAGTTGTCTATGAAGGACTCAAAGATCTCTCTGTAGGGCTTAGAGAAGAAGGGAAGCTTGAGAAAACTTCAGGGGTACATTTTTCAGGGTTCAGAGACAGCTCTTTTGTCTCACACAGATGCCAACTAATTGAAAATATATTTCCAAAGCAAAAACATTTATGAAACCTCTATTTTCCTCTTGCCATTAGTCGCTCTTGGTTTCCCTCCATTCTCTTCCATCTACCCCTTCCTTTCCCCATCACTACAGGATTCCTTTGAGCATGAGAATCTGAATTAATCAGTTCAAAACCAGTCAAACCCAGACTTCCCATGGTCTGCACAAAGGCTCTAGGTGCAGGATATTACAAACCCAGGAGTACTCGCTCCTACTCTGTTTCACACCCACTTGAGGTTATCATGTCTTTCTGAAGACTTGGGCTTTGATTTGCAAATGGAAATGGTTATAGATGATGTGCAGTACACAAGAAGATGGGAACAACCCAACAAATAAATAGTTTGCTGTGCAAGTTCTCTGATGCAAGCTGCAGAGCCACTCACCCACTACTACCCACAGCTGCCTACTCCTCTCAGCCACATTCTCCTTCAGATGGCCAATTTAAGCAATCCATCTCAGTTTCAAGTCAAGAGAACTTTGTATCAAACCTGTAACCTCAGTTCTTGGGAGTTTCTTTTAGTCAGATCCAGGGACTGCAGCTCTTTCCTCAGGTAGGACTCCAGTTGCTCCAAGTATCGTGGCTTTGGAATGGTGAGAAGAGCTTGTTTCTTGCTGCAGAGACATGGGCAAAGAATGGACACATGGACTTATTTGTGTCATGCACAAAGTTAACTGGACAATTTAAAAATCCTTGAGGATTGGAGACCTCCTGCTATTACTGCTCCTCAGTTTAGGAACTTCATCATAGTTTTGGGTATAAAAAGCCAGGTGAGTGGTTTCTCTGTATCAGAAGAGAATGAATATTAATTAGGTTATTTGAATTAGGTCAAGGAAAACAGCCATTTGAAAAGAGAACTTGTACACTATGTTTCAGGAGGTTCTAGATTCCTCAAGAACCTCATGAAGTTCTAGGCCAGGTGTCCTTTTTCTGGATCTTATCATCCATATTTCGTATTAAAACCAGCTAGAATTAAACCAAAAAAGCCCAAATACCCTTTTTATACCACCCACAACTATGTCCTGCTGTCTGCCAGAGCCCTGAGTGCACCACCAGGCTCTGCAGCCTCTTCCCCAAGCCCTGGGGGTTTGGGTGCCTGTGCTCAAGGGGAGCAGGGACCCCACAGGGTGACAACAGGAAGACCAGGGACAGTGACCTGCCCAGCTGGGCACAACGCCACAGGACTTGACTGAGAATAGCAGAGCAGGTCCCTTGGTGGTAGCCAGGGTCATCCACAGTTCAGTGGGGATCCAGCAATGACGAGGAAGGTCTGCTGTCAAGTCAGCCAGTTGGGCTCAGTGAGGTGCAGGACACACCATAGCTCCAGCAGGAACCAAAGGTTCTTGCCTGAGTGAAGGCTCCTCACCTCTTTCTCACCCAGCTTTTTCCACAGCAGGTTACTCCTCTGTGCTCTGGCAAAACCAGCCTTGACCCAGGCACCCAAAAGCCTGGAGAAGAGCTTGTGGAGCCTGTTGGTGCACTCAGGGCCCGACAGGATCCTACACAATGTTGGTCACCGAATCACTAGATTATAGCACTTTGTGGTGATGTTTCTGCCAAGTGTAACTATTATCTAAATACTTGACATCTTCCCTAGAGCTACTAGTCAGAACCAACAATGTCTTCTCCTGTGGGGTAACCCAACATCATGGTTCTCACATGGGAAGAGGTTCTGCTCTGTGAGGTCTTAGTTTCTTCCAGCAATGCTGGTGACCAGTAGGACAGGCTGAGCTTACCAAGGTTCTCTCTCCCCTGGGGTGCAGCAGGGCTTGGGAGGCTGGAGGATGGTCTGTCCAGATGCACATGCTGGCCATGTGCACCAGTGGCCTCGAGCAGAAAGCTGGAGAGACTGAAAGAAGAGTATGTGAGCACTACAAACTCCCACCACAAAGCCCAAATCCAGAATCAACACAACTGCCCAGGAGTGACAATGGCTGAACCCTAAAACTCTTCTCAGCCAGGACTGAGCACCCCTAAAAAGCAAGGAAACTTTGTTTGCTCTTTGAAGAAACCATCCCCCAAGATGTGAGAAGTGTTTGTTAAACACCTCTGAACAATCTCCTGGCAAGATTCTGGGAAAGCATTCGCATCTTTGGCTGAAAAAGGGTTTCTTGGTCTATGCTGGGACCACCAGAAAATAAAGCATCACACAAAATAAAAATCAGAATTTTGGACTAATCCAGATGAAACAAACCTAAACCAAGAGGTTTCGTGTAGCTCTTGTTTTCACTGGGGAGGTTTGCAGGGGGGGGCACATGGAGCTGGGTTAACTCAAACAGCTCATGGGTTTCAGAAGCAGGTTGGTGACCCTACACAGAACAGGGCTGGTATCAGTGTAGAATGCAGCAAAGACAAGGGCTGAGGAGCAGTAAAAAGAACCTGGTGAATTAATTCTCCTTCTGAAGCTGCCAAGCTCTTCTGCAAGCAAAATACTGTTTATTTTTAAGAGTCTGTTCATTGCTATCTTAGAACTTTCTCAGTGTTTCTTTGGGGGGAAAAACTTGGATGGCTCTACTTTGTCTTCATTATTAGAACCAAATAATTAGTATGTGATTGTTCAGTGTAAATTCCATCCCTATTCTGTCTGTAAAATTTACAAAAATTTAATTGTGGCCTTAATTATTATTTGACTTTCAAACCCCAAACCTTGACCAAGCTTGAAACAGTTCAATATAGAGCCTCCAAAGCTTAAATATCCTAATTTCAGTGCAAGAAGAAGGAAGGTGATTGGAGAAACAGCAAAATACTGGTTTATTGAGAGCTGAAAATCTTGTGTACAGTGAGGGAAATGCTCACACAACATCCTAGGACAAAATACTACTTGAAGTTCTGATGTAGCACATACAGCTTGTCATAGAAGCAGCACATCCCTGAAATACAACCAAAATGCAACTAAAAAACCCCCAAACCCAAAATATATAAAGTATGACTTTTCTAGACTTTAACCTCCCATTAGTTTGTTGGTATATGTGCTCCTGGAATTTATTTTCTCATCATTTGGATATCGATTTTTCCTGTGCTGGTTTATTTTATTTATGAAGATTGATAAATTGGAGCAGAATTTCCTGCAGGATGCTCTTAGCCTGTGATTAAACAGCATGTGGCTTTTTTTTATTATTATTTGTTAGACTACACGGGTGAAATTCTGGCTTCAGTCTTTGGCATATATGTCCAATCATAAAGCTGCAGCCAAGAACAACACTTATATTCCTCTCCTCTTCCCTCCACCCTTAAAAATGCAGTCGTGAATTCACAAAGAATCTGAAATTCAAGAGCTAGCAGCGACCTAGAGATTTCCTCTCTCTATATGTAAAAGAAAGATTAAAATTACTAGCACTTGTTTGACTTCCTAATTGTTTGGGATGGTCCTGGGGTTTCAAGGAAGATTCAAAGTTGACCAAATTAGTTCAAGTTTGGATGTTTTAATGGAATTTTTCAACTCACCAGAGGCTTCTGTTTCTGGGAGAGGAGGTGCTCCAGGCTGCTGATAGGAGCTTGGCAAGCTGGGGTCTCAGAGGGCGGGTCAGGAGCAGCCCTGTGCGACGGCAGGAAAGAAACTTTTCAGAAGATATAGAAATAACTAAATATACAGAGGAGCTTGAGAGTGTGGCTGGTGGGTACCTAAGGTAAGAGGCCAATTATGAAGGGCCTGAAGGATGAAAATAGCCAAAAATATCGTAAAATAAAGGCTGATGGGGCAACTGGTAACTTTGAATCCTGGGGTCAGGTTTGGGCCCCTCACTCCCAGAAGGACCTTGAGGGGCTGGAGCATGTCCAGAGAAGGGCAATGAAGCTGGGGAAGGGTCTAGAGGAGGAGTGTGGTGAGGAGCAGCTGAGGGACCTGGGGGTGTTGAGGCTGGAGAAAAGGAGGCTCAGGGGCGACCTCCTGGCTCTGCCCCCCTCCCTGCAAGGAGGTTGGAGCCAGGTGGGGTCAGGCTCTGTTCCCAAAGAACAAGTGACAGGACAAGAGGAAACAGCCTCAAGTTGCACCAGAGGAGGTTTAGGTTGGACAGGAGGAACAATTTCTTCCCCACAAGGGCTGTGAAGGGCTGGCCCAGGCACTGCCTCAGATGAAACCCAACCCATGGTCATCTTTCCATTCTGCTGAGTGACCACAGACACACAGGAGCCACTCCATTCTTGTGAGAAGATTGGAAGGAAGCCAGGAAGCTCTGGGCTACAGGGAGGCATAGAAAAGCAGCAGGAACTGCTACTACATTACTCATATAGTAACACATAGATGGGATATTAGGAAAAAATTCTGTATTGCAAGAGTGGCCAAGCCCTGGAAGAGACTGCCCAGGGCAGTGGTGGAGCCACCATCCCTGGAGGTGTCCAAAAAACATGTAGACGTGGCACTTCAGGACATGGGTTTGGGTGTTGGGTTGATGGTTGGACTTGATGATCTTGGAGGTCTTTCCCAACCCTTCTCTGATTCTATACAGGAGGCAGGAGCCTACCAGCCAGGACAGCTTCTCACCTGACAAGACCAGGCTCTCAAGACCCCACATTTGGAAGTTGAAAGGTCCCTGCCTCCATATTAACTTGACAAAAAAAAGTGCCTGCAACTTCTCCCATGAGCAGAAATGATTGGTACTGGGAGTGTGGGGCACCCAGCCTGGGTTTGGAACTGGTGGCCCTTTCAGTATCCTGCAAGCAACATTGAAGTGAGAGAAACTGGATGGAAAGGACTTTCCAGGAGTGAAAAACATACAGCTTCAATATCATCAAAGTTGCTTTTACTAAATGTGTATTTTCTTGAAGGGATTGAGACACTGCTGTCCATGTTGGAGCTCTCCAGCAGGAAAGGTGTCACACAACTCAGACCTGAAGATAAAAGCCCACCTATGGGTACAAATTAGGCCTTTGCTGTGACAAAGGGAAACTCAAAGACATACAGAGAAAAGTAGCCTTGGCCACAAATACTCCAGAATTTTCTTCTCGAGGCAGCCCAGGCCATGTCAGCACCTCCACCAGGCCTTGATTACCCTGCCCAGCCTCTGCTGAGACCCTCACCTCTTGCCAGTGGTTCCTGGAGCTCCCTGGGCCTTCACGCCCAGCCTGAGGTACTTTGTAGTTGTAACTATCTGCAACCCTCAGTCCTTCATGTGCCTTGGGCCTCCACTGTGGCCTTGTCTCCAGTCCTGTCTCTGAGCTGCTTACTCTGGACCCAGTTCACCTCTTGGCCTTGCTGGGATCAGTGCTGTTGGGAAGGGCCTTGCTTGTGCCACAGCTTGAGGCACCACCTCCCCCTTCCGTGGGGAGCAGCCCTGTGCTCTGGGAAGGCAGGGGAAGGGTGGTCACAGAACTATCTGCTAGAAGACATCATCCCCTTCCAGGAAAGGAAAGGAAGGGAGACCTCTCTGCTTCTATAACTACTCTGAGCCATTCAGCCGAACCAGAACAAGGTATGGATGGCAGAGGCAGATGCTTTGATAGAGAAGTGGTGTGGAAAACAACAGGTAAGGAGAGGCAAACCCCACTGGAACCAGTAGCAGTGGCAAAGTAAATGCTGCAGGGTCGCTCAGCGCGTCCCTTGCTCCGTTGTGAGCGGCTGCGGCCCTGGCTACAGTAACGCCGTGCCCTGAACTTCCCGGAGCAGCTCTGGGAAACTTTCCCGGTGCCGGGAACCGCGTCCTGCCGCCCCGGCCTGCGCTGCCCCGGCTCTCCCGGGCGCCGACGGGTCACTCCCAGCCCGTACGTGCGGCAGGGCCGGGGAGGCCCGGCGGGAAGGAATGGAAGGGCTGGCCTGGACTCTCCCCGCGGGGCCCCCCCCAGGCCCGACCCTTACCCGCCCGGCGGAGCGCGGCGCGCAGCCATGGCCCGCGTTGTTTACACCCGTCGCCATGGAGACGCTCCCCCCGCCCTTCGCAAGGGCCCCCTCGCGTGCCGCCATAGCTGCCCACGCAGCGCCTGACACGATGGTGCTGCTCGCCGCTCGCCGCAGCCCCCGTCGCGGCCCAGCCCCGCCTCGGCGGGAGGCGGGCTCTGCAGAGCGGCCGGGCCGGGGGCGAGGCCAGCGGAACGGCGCTGCCCGCCCTCCACGGCGGAGCGGCCGAAACCGGCCCCTTGCGCGGAGGCGGCCGGGGAANTGGGGCGGCGGCGCCGGGTTCAGCCTCGGCCTCGGCCTGCAGCGGGGAGGCCCTGGCGCGGCTCCTCGGCCCGGCCTCTCCGCGGGGCCCGCGGGCCCGGGCCGGCAGCAGGGGCCTCCGGTGAGGCGGCCACGGGGCTGGGGAAAGGGAGGGGAAGGGGCTCCCCAGCCGGGGAGGTGCCGTAGGTGGCCCCGGGCCCAGCGCCGGCCTCGGGAAGCGGAGCTGCTCTGCAGCCCGGGGCTCTGTGCTGCCTTATATAACGCTTTGCAGTGTCACCAGCCCGCCCCTGTAGCCAGATCCTCTGTTTACTCTGTCATCCTGCTCCGAGCCCGGCCAAGGGGTCGGGTGGCACCTACACGCCGCCTAACCGGGGCCGCGGCTCCTGCAGTTGACACGAAAGAGGTGCTCGCAGACTTGTAGGACTTGGGGAATCTCCCTGGTGTTTTTCTTGCTCGCTATTGGAGGCTGTTCTCCCCTACCCCCCCAGCGGAGAACTGAATATTCCTTTTCCTGCCTGGTTAGTAAACACTGATGTCATTCCCCTCTTGTGTAATCCTTGCTGAGTTCTGTTTGTGTACGTTGGTCTTCAGGCTCAGGGTGAGGAGTGGGAGAGGTGCTGCCCTCAGCCCTTCACAGTAACCTCCCAGTGAAAACAAAGGGAAAACGACAGAGCTCCCAGCCTTGGGCTTGTTCTTGGGGGCAGTGCAGGGCTGTGTATTCTAGTCCTCCGAAGAGCATCATTGGATATATGTAGAACCATCCCAGCTCTGTTCAGATAGAGGTGTTTTAGACCCAGACATGTGAGATTCCAGAGTCCACTAGTACTTATATATATATTATTTTTCCTAGGTCATGGCAAAAACCACAAAGATGCTGCCTCAGTCAGGGCTACTCACCCTATACCTGCAGCCTGTGGCATCTATTACTTCGAAGTGAAGATTGTCAGTAAAGGCAGAGATGGGTAAGTGCCTCATTCCCTGGCTGGTGATGTGTGTTTGGCAGCTCAGCTGCAGCCTTCCCTCCTTTCCAGAAGGGTCAGACGTCCTGTGGCTGCTGGGTGGGGAGTTAGAGCCTCTGGGGGAACATGGAAATGTAGAACCCCCTGGAAGCTGAGGCACTTACAGCTGCTTCTTGTGCTCCTTGATATTGAGGGCTTTAAAAATTGAGGAGATTTTGAGTCTTTGGTGTAATCTGAATTGAAATAGTTTTTTCTCTTGCTGTTTGGGTCTGGTCACTTGGGTTTCTGGAGTTATGATGCCTCAGAAGTGGAGTGAGGTGGAAGGGATGGACCTTGGACTTGATTTTGGATTGGTAGAGAGGTGTTTGTGTGGTGAAGGGTGGTCCTGGCAGTGCTCGAGCAGTGGAAGGAGAACTTCTGAGACTGTTTTTTAGAAACCCTGTGTGCGTGATGCAGGAAATGATGCTCAAAGAGACAGAGGAGAGATTATTGTGAATGTGAGATGGAGTTTGTGTTGTATCTGTTGTAGTCTAGGAGCTGAGTTTGGACCCAAGCCGTTATCTCAGGGTAGGTTGCACCAGAGAGCATCTGTCCTGGCAGATAACTAGAGACTCTGCTGGGGCCAGAATGCTGAACATGAGAGTGCTTTTCCTAACCCAGTCTTGTTTTTGTGGTGGTATTTAACATTGTAGGCTGTTGTTGAGTCTGTGTTTGTTCTGTCAGCCTGTGCCACTTCCAACAGTAGCAACTGGGAGAACTGCAAAAGCAGCAGATCCTACTGGTAGCATGAGAAGCAGCCCTCCCTTGCCAGGCAGCACCTCTGTGGGTTCAGCTGTGGTCTGGAGCTCTCCCAGTCACTGTGTTGGGCAGGTTTTGATCCAAGGTTTAACTGAAGTAATCAAGATGTTTGTGGAGTTCCTTTAAAGCAACATTCAGGGTGTTGGAGGGTGTTGGAAAGCAATAAATGGGCATTTCTAACAAGGTCTGAGTTCCTGCTGCTGGAGTAGATTTAATTTTTAATTATTATAAAGGTATTAGTCTGCTCTCTGTTTGTGTGTGTTTGACCTTTTCTGTTACCAAAGAATGAATATCACAGATAATTAATTTATTAAGCCCTTCAAGATGACCTTTGAGCTCTGGCTGGTTTAGGGGTTTTAGGGATGGGCACAAAACCTTCCTGCTGAAAACCAAAGTCATAACTTCTTACTGCTGACATTTTGTGCTGTCCTGGTTGCATTGAGCAGTGGCCTATTTGTGGAGGGATCTGGAATTGTGCCTCGTTTAGACCTGGAACAATTAGCAGGTTATCTGGGCAGGGTTGGGGGCTGGGCTGAGCCCTTGTGGGTGCAGGGAAGGGACCATCTTCACTCTTTCACCTCCTGGCTTGGTGCTGAGCTGCTTTGAAACCCCACACTTAGGTAGTTTATGGAACTGCTGAAATTGAAATCACTCACAGTGAACTTGAAGACAATTTTCCAAAGAAATCACATGACAAAAGGTCACTGAGCAGCACTTAGTCCTTCCTGTGCTCTGGGCCACTCTTCCCAGGAGATAATGGAATTTGTTGCTTGTTTCCCAAGATATGAATTTCCTATATTAATAGCCCATTGTTGTTTTTACTGTATTTCCCTAATTACAGTTACTTTCCAGGAATGCTTTCAAAGATCTGGAGCTGTGTGTGATGTTAATATTACAGCAATATGAGTGTGAGATGTTGAGAGCTGGGGGGTGAAGTTGGGGCCATGGCTGAGAGCTCATCTGATGGCTCAGCCAACCCTGTGCCTGGTTTTGCTTTTGCTGGTAGAGAGCTCCAGTTTTTATAGAATCGTTTAGGTTGGAAAAGACCTTTAAGATCATTCAGTCCAACCACAGCCCTGCTCTACCAAGTCCACCACTAACCCATGTCCCTCAGCACCACATCTCCACAGCTTTGAAGCCCCTCCAGGGATGGGGACTCCACCCCTGCCCTGGGCAGCCTGGGACAGCCCTTCACAACACTTTCAGTGACAAAATTATTCCCTAATGTCTAACCTAAACCTCCCCTGGTGCAAATTGAGGCTGTTTTCTTGCACATTGTGGTTTGTAATTGTGAATTTATACTGTTGCTGCTGCCTGTCCCTGGAGGAGGCACCTTTGGTATGTTACAGTAGTGAACTGCAGCAGAGACCTCTCTTCCTGGGAAGTTCTCCAGTGTGGTGGCTTCACTTTAAAGGAATGAAAGTCCAGAAATCTAAAGAAGGGATTGGAAGGAAGTTTTCAAGTGGCATAAGTAGCAAAGCACATCCCTGGGAACTCAACTGGAAGCCCTTTAGGAATGGGGGACAGAGGAATCTTTCCAAGCTCATTTCCAGAATGGATACTTCAGGTGTGAAGTCTCTGTAGCTTGTATGGAGCAGTGACCTCCTGGTTTACCCCGTGTCTCTCTTGCTGGAGTTTGTGCTCTGCTTTCACATTTAGGTTTAAAATGTGAGTGATCAGGTTTCCAAACAAGACTTAAAAAATACTTTGGTGGAGTGAACTTCAGGAAGTGTGCTTTGAGAGGTTCTGGGTTTGCTCAGTAGCTCAAAACCATCATCTTCCTGTGCTGATAATTGTTAGTCCGGTGCTCTGCTCTCTGCTGACAGTTGCTGGTAAACAGCAGAACTAAGGTTGAAGGTGAGAAGTGGGGTAGAAGCTCCCAGTGGCTTCTGCTGGAGAAGTAAGAACCCTGGAGCTCATGCTGTGACTTCTTGCAGCCTGACAAGAGGCGTTGCCTGTCTGTGTTAATGCGATAAGGTTCCTGATTGGTGGTGGTTCTGGATTGGTGGTGTCACCATGGCAGAGAAACCTGAGCGATAGGGCAACTGAGGTATCAGTACCACCTTTTGAACTTCTCCCTTCTGCTGCTTTCATGGGGTTCAGGTGATTTAAATCCACCATGCTGCCCTTCTCTCCCTTGTCTCCTCCCACCACATGGTATCCTACCAGTAAACCCACCTCAGGCAGGTCACTGCTCTGCTCAGTTTGGCCCAGGGAGGGTCAGACACGTGTTGCTTCGGACTGTCGTGGTAGAAAACAGGACAGCTGGTAGAAAACCTTCCTCCTCTGTGTTGTCTCCTTCCCTGTCCTTCAATGCACCTGCTCCATCAAGGTGCTTTTGTTAAAGAAGTAAAATGAAGATGATCCAAGGGTTGGAATATCTCTCCTACAAGGTCAGGCTGAGAGAGTTGGAGTTCTTCAGCTTGGAGAAGAGAAGGTTCCAGGGAGACCTCATTGTGGCCTCTCAATACTTAAAGGGGACCTAAAGAAAGCTGGGGAGGGATTTTCTACAAGGGCTTGTAGTGATAGGGTGAGGAGTGATGGCTTCAAACTGGAAGAGGGGAGATTTAGACTGAAAATTAGGAGGAAATTCTTCACTGTGAGGATGGTGAGACACTGGCCCAGGTTGCCCAGGGAAGCTGTGGATGCTCTATCCCTAGAGGTGTTCAAGGCCAGGTTGGATGGGGCCTTGAGCAACCTGGTCTAGTGGGAGGTGTCCCTGCCAGGGCAGGGGGGTTGGAACTAGATCTTTGAGGTCCCTTCCAACCCGAACCATTTTGTGATTCTCTGATTTATGTAAACTCTCCCTTTACCATTGCCAGACTTTCCTGCCCCAGTGCTGGTGAAATCTAGCTTGGTTTACTGACAAATCTTTCGAATCATGCAAAAATTCACTTGGTGCACTTTAACTTTGAGGACTCAGGAGCTTTTCTTAGCTTTGGATCTTCCACTGCTCGTGCACTGAGATAAAACCACAATGCTCTGAGTTAGGTGATGGAGACTTTCAGCTAAATAGTGACTGTTTCTCATCCTGATGGTGTCTTTTTTAGTCTTTATTGATAAGAGGTCATGTTTATTTACTGGAGTTTCTTTGTGTGTTTGTTTTGTGGGGGTTTTGTTTGTTTTGATTTGGTTTTTTTTCTAGGAGAGGGAGGCTGCCAGGTTGCCCTTGAAAAATTATCGTGACAAGGAGGCTGGGAAACCCAACAAATCCAATCTGTCAGTAGACTGAGCTGTTGTTTCTGCTGCTCTTTGTTTGAGGAGATGGTTCTTCTCCTCAGAGTAGAGAACTTAGTGGACAATCTCTGGTTCCAGCCCTCTTCTCACCTCCTTGTCTGTGCTGAGCAGGCAGGGAGTGGTTCCACAGCTCTTTGAGATGATACAAGTCAAGGCTGTGGGATTCCACCCTCCCTTGTGCCAAATGCTTCTGTGCCTTTCTTCAGCTGGGCCTGTGCTGAGCCAGTTCCAGGAGATAACTGGTTGGAAGCTGGCCACACCAAAAGAATTCTGATGATTTAATCTGTTGATGTCACTGTCAGAAAATTATGTATTAATTTGAGGGCTGCTTGTCAGGGTTCTCCTCCCTGAGCTGAAGGCGAGGCAGTAAAGGGATGGGTTGAGCTGGGAGAGGGGAGGGGAGGCTGGAGCACCCTCCTTTACTTGGGTTCAAAGTGTTGTTGGACAGTTTGGTCCTAAGATTTGCCGTGTACTTAATTCCTGAACCATTGTGTCTGTGTCTTCTGAGTGGGGTCAGCTGAAACTGGAGAGACACTGAGTCACGAGTTGTGGTGAGGGAAATGCCAGCTGGACACTGGGAAGATTCTTGCTGGTGAAAATAGTTAAGCACAGAACAGGATGCCCAGAGAGGCTGTGACATCTCCACCTTCACATTTGCCTGGGCAAGGCCCCAGACCACCTGATAGAACTTTCAGAGTTATGCTTTGAGCAGGAGGAGGAAGAAAAGTCTCATGGTCCCTTCCAATCCAAACCTCTCTGAGGTGGCTGCTTGGGTGGCTTGCTTCCAGCATTCCTGGGATGAGCAGACTGGCAGAGCTCTGAGTGACTCCTGTGTTCCTGGGCTGCCACAAATAACTCCTGCTTTTATCCCAGTGGTGTTTCAAACAGCTCAACCTTCACTCTGTTGGGAGCACTGGACTCTTCTCCTTTCTGGTTCTGTTTGCTGGTGATTTGTCAGCACATCTCACAGCTTCTCTCTCCCCATTAGCTCATCTCTGCCTGGTAAACAGGAACAGTGCAAGACTCATCAGGGCAGGGCCATCAGCCCCCAGCGTGCAGTGCAGGCTGTTGTGACTCAGAAGGACAGGTCATCTGCATTGCCCTCTTTATGCAAGGGCAAGGTCTCATGGGTGTCAGCCCTTGTTCCTGACCACCACTTCCATTTCTTGACCCGTTTTACCTCCCCCAGTCACATGGTGGGTGGTGATGGAGTGGGACTGGGGGAGGGTGTGCTGGAGACAGACCCTGATCGCAAACAAATTCCTGATTCTAGCAAAGGTCACCTGTCCTGCAGCCTCTTCTCCACTTCTGGAGCCCTGGCCCAGGCTGCCCAGAGAGGTTGTGGAGTCACCTTCTCTGGAGACTTTCAGACCCCATTTGGACATGTTCCTGTGTGACCTGCTCTAGATGACCCCACTTTGGACCAGATGATCTCCAGAGGTCCCTTCCAACCCCTACCATGCTGGAATTCAGAGCTGCCCCTGGGAAGGACACTCCAGCAGCCTGTGGGTTGCCTTTGCAGGGTCAGTTTTCTGCTGACAGCTCTTTTGGTGCTTGGTTGGTGTTGAGTAGCAGCTTACTCATAGATACTTTGATGTGCTGATGTTCTCCAGCCAGCCTGACCTCTCCAGTGGTGGCACAACCTGGTGAGCCAGGAGCTTTCGTGAGGACTTGGAGCCATCTCAGGGAGGCTGCTGAAAGAGCCAGTCAAGCTTTTCTTCTAGCCATCATTATTTTTTTTAAGCCTTTTCCTTGGTGCCAGCACTAGGAACTGTGTAATGAGCTGGATTATGGTCACTGTCTTTTGGCTGGGTCATAGACTGGTTTGGGTTGGAAGGGACCTCAAAGATCATCTCGTTCCAACCCCCTGCCATGGCAGGGACACCTCCCACTAGGCCAGGTTGCTCAAAGCCCCATCCAGTCTGGTTTTGAACATGGTCTTGTGGATGTTGGGGCATCCCCAGCTTCCCTGGGCAACCTGGGCCAGTGTCTCACCACCCTCAGAGTGAATAATTTCCTTGATAAGGTGTTTTCTGTGCATTAAGAGGGGAAGAGGAGGCCCAGATGGGTGGAAGAGGAAGGGTGAGAAGCCATGGGTGATGGGGTGCATTGGTGTCCTTCTTCCAGCACCATTTCACAGCTGCTTTGAGATGTGCAGCCTGTTGTCCAGAGATGCTGGTCAGCTCTAGCTTAGGTTGCAGGAGGAAAATACTTTGAGAGCAGCCAGAGAGCTTAGTCTATACCATGGCCTATTTAAAATCTTCCTTCAGCTTTCATACACGGGTGCACCATATCCCACACTTAAAATAGCCTCATTTTTCTCTGAGAAGGAAAAATAAAGCTCAGCTGTATTGGTTGCTAACAATTTTTACATGAGTAACAAGCAATCTGCCCCCCTCCTCCTCTCTTACTCCTCCTTGCCAACTTTCCATTTCTCCCCAGCCCATGGTGAGTGTGGTTGCTCTTTGAAAAGCCTTTCACTCCAATGCTCTAATGGTTTCCAGATGCTGATAGAAGGTCTGTCCATGAAGCTGTCTGTGTGCCTCCATCAGCTGATCCCACCTTCTCGTGCCTGTCTGGATGTGCCTGCAGGGATGGCTGAGGGACATTCTGGGCCAACCAAGGATTTCTGGTGTCCACACATGCCCTGTGATCCTTTAGTTGTATCTGATAAGCCTGTAAATAATTGATTTCCTCTCCCTGTTTTATTTTTTCCATCCTGGTTTCCAGGAATCCAAACCCAGCACAGAGAGGGGGTTGTTCTCTTGTGCTTACTTGAATTTATGCCACTCCACAGACATTTAAACCAACACATAAATAAATCCCCCAGGTTGACTGAGTCAACAGTTCTCACCTTGTCCCCATTCACAAAGTCTTGCCCAAGCAAGTCTGGGGGAGATTTGCTGCTCTGAGATGTAGCCACACTCCTTTTCTGTGCACTTTTCACACCAATTGATAACATCTCATCCAAGTTACTATTATTATTTTTGTCATTCTGCTAAACTCGCACAAAAGGGATTAACATAAAGCAAGTTGTGAGGTTGGAATATCTGATTTGCTGCTGATAACTGCTTTTTTTATTGCCTTTTTTTTTTAAAGTGGAAAGCCAAACTCAGTGCTTTGTAGCAGTATCATGAGCCCATCTATTTTTGTGGAAGAATATCAATTTCTCATTAAAATAATTAGTGAAATTAGGAAATAAAATGGTGTAAAGTAGGTGCTGTGTGACTTTTCCACTTGTGTGCATGTAGGTATGTCAGAAGTCAGAGATCTCTGGGATTTCAGGCTGTGATAACTTTTTTTGCTCGGTTATTTTATTTTTTTTCTTTTTGCCCAGTTAGAGTTATGAAATTTGGCACAATAAAGAAGAAAAAAATTCAGGAAAGGATGTTCTTCGGGGGGTTTTTGGGGTGTTTTTCCCTCCTTTTTCCTCTGCTATTTCTGAATAGCTGTTCTAGAAAAGGTAGGAACGTGGTAAAAATAAACTCCAGCAAAATCAACTGGATATCTTCAGAATGTGTGTGTAAAACATGATTATTATGCTCTAGTTCTTCAGAATATGTTTACAGTTAATACATCAAATCATAGAATAATAGGAACTAGTTATTGAAATGTTCCAGGCTTATAAATCTAAGCAATTCTCTGTTTAATAATTGAATTGTGTAAGTTGCATAACTTTTATAGAGAGGAAACTTTTCCCCATTATATATGATGAACCACTAAAGAATTTATCATCCACTAGAGCTGGACTCTTCCTTCACCTCTGCCACTGGCCCAGTAAGGCTGAGTTAACTGGTTTATACTGGCTATAGGTTCATTTTCTTAACTGCTTTTCTAGGAATGGGGTTTATGTTGTACCTGTGGTGTGAGACTGGATCTCCATTTCCACACTCAGGCCTAGAGATACCATCTTCCTTCTTGTTTACAAGCCCTTTGTATCAATGCTCTCCCCATTCAGCCTTTCTTCCGTGTTGTGGAGATGCCAGCATGTAAAGATCTGTGAGTCTGGTGTGTGGTGCCCACCCCAACTCTTCCTGTCACTGTTTTAAAGAAAAAAAAAAAATTCTTAGTTCATATATACATCTACCCAAACTTTCTGGGTGTTCCTTTCTCTGCAATATGTTCTTTGCATAATTAAAAAAATTAGATCTTAGGTAAATATTGCAATTATTTCTTTCTGTAGTTTTGTGGAAACTTGTGTTAGCAGGTAAATCCTCCTTTGGTGAGAACTTTTATCATCCATGTCCTGATCCAAGCCTAAAGCAGATCCAAGTAGCCTGGGAGGATGGGAGAACACCTCTGAGGAGAACCAGCTTCCTGGCAGCAGTGTTTTCTTCTGAATTGATTCCACTTATCATAGAATCATAGAATGGTTTGGGTTGGAAGGGACCTCAAAGATCATCTCGTTCCAACCCAGAGACACCTCCCACTAGCCCAGGTTGCTCAAAGCCTTGTCCAACCTGTGTGTGATGGGGCATCCACAACCTCCAGCACTGCAATTGATATTATTCCTGCTGGTTTTTAGTGGAAAAACCAGGAACTTGAGCTGCTGTTTGAAGCTAGAGACCACGCCAGCTTTCAAGAGCAATAAAGGTTGGAAAACTAAGTTGGTGGGACACTTTTGCCTCAGATCCAGTTGGTTTCATCCACAGTCTGTTGCAGGGTTCCTGTTGGCTGTGGTGGTGCTTGGGCTGGCAGATGGAGAAGGTTCTTCTGGCTTAGTGGTGATTTTAGCCTGGTGAGGTTTGTATTAGGCTTTTTCTTTCTTAAATGGTGCTCAGGTCAAGTCTTCATCTCCAATCTGCATTTTCTGTCTTCAGTGTTTCTACATCTGTTGCTAATCTACCTGAAGGTAACAGAAAAGGGACAGATTTGACCCTTCCTACGACTGATAAATGTGACCCCAAACTTGGAAGGGAGCTGGGAATCTGATATGTTGGTCTAGCAAAAATAATTGTTCATTCTTCTTCTGATTTTGTCAGTATTTACTCCTAAACAGACTGGGGCAGTGTGTTATGTCACCAGATTGATTTTATTCTTGATGTTTTTCTGCTCGCTCCCCTTCTCTTCCATGCTCTTTGGCCAGGGCTGATGTGCAGCAGGCTCCTCCATGCCTCAGGATACTTGTAGTTGTTCTTAATGAGCTCTTCAGAATTCTCTTTTCTTGCCTTTATTTGCTTCTTTTCAGCCTTGCACGATTTGTCTTTCCTGACCTCCTCTCAGGGAGTTGGGGTTCTTCCTGGAGCCCCTCAGTGCTATTTCTGAAGCACTCTTACAGAATATCCACGCAACATCCATGAGTAAAACCTGCTTCCTCTTCAGAGATTCATTATATTCTATGATGAAGTAGTTACAAATATTTATTGTGAGACTGAGGAGTCAGAGACAGTTGGAACTCAATATTTTATGTACTGTAGGTAATTTTTTTTAGAGTAACTTGGTTTTTTTTTCACTGCCTTAACATAATCCCCCCCCTTCCCCCACGGGAGCTGCGACAATGTGGTTTCAGGTGGTGACCTGATACGGGTTATCATTTCTCACCACTCTTCAAACCTGGCATCCAGTCAGGGCCTCAGACAAGACGAATGATCATTCAGAGCTGTCACAAGAAACCCTGAAAGTCCAGAATGCCACCAGTGTGATGGGGTGTGTTAGTAATGTCTAATTTAAGAGCTTTATTATTTGAGCTCCTGTGTGTAATGAGTGGGGTGCGTGCTGGCTGGGAGGACAGGATTCCTCCCAGAGAGGAATTAAAAGAAGCAGGATGCAGTCAGGCTTTGAATCACCAACTGGCCTCAGGAGGAGAGGAACATCCCATGTCTAACTCGTGGCTCTGCTCAATGCCTGGTCTTGGTTGAGCCACGTAATGAAAGGCCAATCCCAGGAATTCCTGCCCACCCGGTAGAGATGTTGTTTGCTCACCAGCTGAGGAGGGAACAACTGCCTTACTGGGAGTCATGGCCTACAAAACAAATTATTTAATGTCTCTGGTGTTAACCCTTACCTCAGTGTATGGAGTAAAGAGTGCTCTGAGGAGAGGTTGTGTGGGGTGTCACCTCTAAAGAATGGTTCTAGGCTGGTGACCATTAGATGGCCAACAAAAACTAAACCAGTCTGGTTTTCCACCTTCATTTTCCCAGCTTTCAGATGGGATGAATTTTATCTGCCTTCCCAGGCACTTTGGGCGAGGAGCAGCAGGGATTGCTTCAGCGTTTACAAGGGTTTGTAGTGACAGGATGAGGGGTGATGGCTTCAAACTGGAAGAGGGGACATTTAGATTAGAAATTAGGAGGAAATTCTTCACTGTGAAGGTGGTGAGACACTGGCCTAGGTTGCCCAGGGAAGCTGTGGATGCTCCATCCCTGGAGGTGTTCAACATAGGGTTGGATGGGGCTTTGAGCAACCTGGTCTAGTGGGAGGTGTCCCTGCCATGGCAGGGGGGTTGGAACGAGATCTTGGAGGACCCTTCCAACCCAAACCAGTCTGTGATCCTGACTTGGTACCTTTCACCAGGTTAAGAGATAAATAGAGAGGAACCATAACATCTGTATTTTCATGACACAGCTCTTACTAATTCTGCCCTGCTAACTGTCAGAACTAGCATTGAGATGAGTACTCTTAAGTTTCCTGGAGAAAGCGTTTTGGGTAAAGAAATGACTCCTTTTGTTAAAATACACTGTTGTGGTCTGGTTTGGACTGTGGACAAGTTGCTTTCTCCCTTCTGCCCCACCATGATTTATTTTACATCTAGCAGAGCCTCCTCAGTGCTTTTCAGGCCTTCCAAAGGAGATGTTCTTTGCTGCTGGGATTCTTAAAATTGAAAAATATTAAGCATGGAGAGTATGAGTTCTGGGTTCTCCTCTGTGAGTGCTTCATCCCTGCACTCAAGAAGCCCGATAGGTGCAAGTGCTCTCAAAGGACAGGTCTATTCTGAAGTTTTTCTGCTGTGTTGACAAGGATTTTTATGGGTTGTTCACACAAAGCAGCTTTAGAATAGCCAGAAAATCTTCTTTTACATTGACTTTTTAACAGACTCTCGGGGTATTAGGTTTGTTCTAAAGAAACATCCTTTCCCTGGAAGCCTTGCTCGTTCCAAAGGTGGGTTCCTCATCTGGGGACCAACCCAATGCAGCCATTGGTGAACTCCTTGGCTTGTCTCAGGGTGTAACACTTAGAACAGCCTCTTGAAGACATCCCTTTGTTTGAATTAGGTTAGTCAAATATTGTCATTCCTGCAAAATAACTTTTCATGAAGCTTTTTGGATCATTTCCACCCAGTGACAATATATGATGCTTCCTGGCTGAGTCAGTGCCTCTGAGATCTTTTGTATGTTTACAAGTTAAATTTCCAGTCATCTTTTTGGGTCTTTCCATGTTTTTTCCAGGGAAAGTCTTTTATTAGCAGAAGCAAAAAAAACCACCAAAACCAAACCCAAAATATTAAATATAGAAATTTAAATTGCAACATTGAAAATACCTGCACTGCACAGTCCACCACACTGGTTCTTTTAGAAGCCAGGAGCAAATTCTGTCCTATTTAAACATCCCGTGCTGGAGCAGCCTGTGTGCTGATGTTTACTGCTGAAGGACTTGGCAACTGGGGGAGGGAACCAAAAAAGCTTTGTCTCTTTGAACTTAATCCTACCATGGTCACGGTGCCATGAGATCTAGAGGGAAGAACAGGGGTAATCCTGCTGGTGCTGTGCTGTGCGTGGAGCTTGGTATTAGGGCTTGTTACCAAGGTCCCTCATTCATCTGTGGTGGCCAGTGCATGGATGAACACACAGGCTGGGTGGAGTATGGGTTGAGAGCAGCCCTGAGGAGAAAGACTTGGGGGTTATGGTGGGTGAAAAGCTCAACATGAGCCAGCAGTGGGTGAGTGCAGCCCAGAAACCAACTGTGTCCTGGGCTGATCCCCAGCAGCGTGGGCAGCAGGGCAGGGAGGGGATCCTGCCCCTCTGCTCCGCTCTGGGGAGACCCCCCTGCAGTGCTGGGGCCAGCTCTGGAGTCCCCAGCACAGCAGAGACATGGACCTGGTGGAGCAGGGCCAGAGGAGGCCCCAGCAATGCTGGGAGGGCTGGAAGCCTCTGCTGGGAGGCCAGGCTGGGAGAGTTGGGCTTGTTCAGCCTGGAGAAGAGAAGGCTCCAGGGAGACCTTCTTGGGGCCTTGCAGGTCTTCAAGGGGCCTGTCAGAAAGATGGGGGTGGACTTTCTACAAGAGCTTGTATTGATAGGATGAGGGGCAATGACTTGAAATTGGAAGAGGGGAGGTTTAGATTGGAAGTTAGGAGGAAGTTCTTCACTGTGAGGGTGGTGAGAGCCTGGCCCAGGTCGCCCAGGGAAGCTGTGGATGCTCCATCCCTGGAGGTGTTCAAGGCCAGGTTGGACGGGGCTTGGAGCAACCTGGTCTAGTGAGAGGTGTCCCTGCCATGGTAGGGGGGTTGGAACGAGATGATCTTTGAGGTCCCTTCCAACCCAACCCATTTGATGATAAAAGAGGCAGAGCTGATGCTGTGCCAGCTGGTTCGTGGGGCCTGTTCCAGTTTTCCAAAGCCACCAGTATTGCCTGGGCAGGGCTGAGGTGCAGCAGGAGCCTGGCAGAATTTGGTGCTATGGTAACTGCCGAGGCAGTGGGTGGGTGGGAACAAGGCTCTTCTGACTGAATCACCAGCATGTGTCTGCGTTTATTTTTGTCTGTCTGCTCTATTTGGAATCGATCTACTGATGCAGCAGGGTTTTTTGGAGCTTCTGATCAAGTGTGTGGGGAAGTTCCAAGGATTCACTGCTGAGAAGATGGTTTTAGGGGGTCACTTTTCCCTGGCTGTAGTTAAGGTATATATCTTAGGTATGATGGATAATAGATTCAAGTGTATCATTACCCAAAACCCTCATAAAGGATATTCCCCCCCGCCCCCCCTGAAAGTGGGTGCTGATGTTTCTGTACATCCTCTTCTAAGAGGCTTTTGAGGGATTGATTGATGGAGTCTGTCCACACCTGAAACCTCCAAACCTAGGGATGAGACAGGCAGGAAAACTCCATAGAGATTCATGTTGAATGATATTGAATATTACGATTTATTCATTTAAAACCCCAAGTAGTAGGTTGTGCTGGATGATGCCCATAAATGCTGTTTAACTAGTTTTGAATTTGCTGTTTGGTTTGGAATTGAGGAAGTGAGAAGCTGCTCTGCACCAAGAAGTTCAGAAAGCAGCTAATGGTGGAGTTGATGAATCTTTAATTTTCAAGAGAATAGAGTGATTTTTAATTGGAGGCTTTGCAGGTCTCAAAGCTCATTTCATCCATCACTTCTGATTTCATCCATCACTTCTAATCAATACTAGATGGGAAAAGCCAAGTAGCTGAACAATAACCAGTGATCAAGTGTGTGACAGCTTGAAGCTCTGGATGTAAACTATGGGTTGTGGAGCTGAAGCCCAGAATGGTGAGAGAGCTTCATTTCAGAATGTCTGCAAATTCTCTGTCATTTTATTTTAGATTGTCTACAATTTCTCTGTGCAGTTCCACAGTCATTATGGCCTTATTTGTAAAATTTATCTTAAGCTTTAAGTGGAAGCTTAAGTTCAAAAGCAAAATTTTGTGAACCAGCCTTGTGGTCATATTCTTTTTCTTTTCCAGTGACACGTTTCCATGGTGGTGTCTATCTAGATTAAAGTGTGAGCTTAAATTTAGACCTTCTGGATTTGTAGTATTTACTTTTTATAAAAAGTACAAGCTTGCAGCCCTAATTTAAAGCTGTGTTGTCTGAAAATGGAAAGGTTCTACTGCATGAGGCTTTGCCCTTGGTTCCACGCAGGGGATTTGCTGCAGCACACAAAAGAGGGAGGGTGAATCTGCATAGAAAATACTGAAGTTAAGCAGGATAAGCTGAAGTGGGAGATGACCTATTTTACCCGAGATTGACAATTACATTATTTCTTGTCATGCTCAACAGTTTGCTCAGTGTTGGCACCATTGGAATAGGCTGCCCAGGGAGTTGGTGGAGTCACCACCCCTGGAGGGGTTCAACAGACAAGTAGATGTGGCACTTTGGGACATAGTCTAGGGCTCAGGGAGATGTTGGACAAAAGTTGGACTTGATGATCCTAGAGGTCCTTTCCAAGCTAAATGATTCTATGATTGTGGTGGCACCACAGTGTGATGACCCAACAAGGGATTGGTTGGAAGGGAAGTTTCCAGCACCATGAGCCATGGTTCTGCTGAAGGTCTGTGCCAAGGTTGTGGTGTCCACTCTCTGTTAAGTTCCAGATGTGCTGGAATGTCAACAGCAGTAGAGGCAGAGGAGCAGCCAAGCACCCTTGGGCACTTGGCCAGTGGACACTAAGGAAGCTGACGCCACCATATGATGAAGCTCTGCTAGAGGAGACAAAGTGCCCGCATTGATCTTCAGGTCAGCCAAATAGTTCAGGATATAATCATAGAATCATTTAGACTGGAAAAGACCTCTAGGGTCATCCAGTGCAACCAAAAAGAATAAGAAACATTCCCCATGCCTGCTCATCCAACAAAGTCTGGCAGCTACCAGCAAATCCGGAAGGTCTTGGGCCTGGAGCAGGTGAAGATGGTGGGGATGGTTCTGTCAGAGTAGTCGAGCGCTCTGCTCCTCAAAAGCTTTTTGTCCCAGTGTCAGGACCAAGCAGCTCTGCTGTTATTGTACCAGGCTTTGATGGTGCCTTTATCGGGCCTTCAAACAATGTAGGACGTTGAATCACAGCTCCCCCAAGGCTTGAACAGTTGGCAGAGGTGGCACTTCGCACTTCTCTGAAGCAATGTAGACCTGGAATGTAGTTCTAGCTGTGGACTCTGATCCCAACTGCTCACATGTGTAGTTGAGCAAAAATCCAACCAGCAAAACCCACCATCTCACCATAAACATATCCTTAACATTCAGTTGATTCTTTAGAGGTGTGTGTCACGTGGCTGTGGGAGAGTCAATTTTTAGATGCCATAAATGACTTCTTCAGAGAGGCTAGTAAGAGAACTCATGAGAAAGGCTCTAATTTCTGACTCATGCTCTCAGCAGTGCAGAAAATGTTTGCCAAAAATGTGTGTTTATAAGTTGCTCTGCACCACTGGCCATGAGAACTCATGACAAAAAGGTCCCCAAACCCTCCCACGCTTGAGTGTTCATCAAAAAATCCCCACCACCCAACAACAAAAAAGCCAGAAAACAAAATATAAATATATACATTGAAGCAACTTGATTAAGGAGAATTAATAAGAAGGTGTGATCAGAAAGGTAAAATGCTTTCAGATGGTGTGGAGACTGTTTAAAGAGACATCATGTTGGAGGATTAGTGTAAAAGTGTGGAAACGGTTGGAGAGACTCAAAATGACCTGACAGTTGACATAATTAGATACAAAGGTGACAGAGGCTAAGGATACACACTCCAAAAGTTGAAATTGATGAGAGAAAAATGGAAAGAATGAACTTTTGTGTTTAAATACTCCATCCCTGGAGGTGTTCAAGGCCAGGTTGGACGGGGCTTGGAGAAACCTGGTGTAGTGGGAGGTGTCCCTGCCATGGCAGGGGGGTTGCAACTTGATCTTTGAGGTCCTTCCAACCCAAACCATTCTGTGATCCTATGCTATCTGCAAGGAACCATCATTTCACCTATGTCCTGGGGCTTGGAGCAGTGCAGAACACACTTGGGGCATTAATTTGTATCTGCAGGGATTGTGTCCAAACTGGATGGTGCTGGAGTGTCCTTGGTCCTGGCTTAACAAGCAGAGCACCTTGAGCTCTTCTTTTTCCTAGACAGCCTGCAGGCTTTCAGCATTTCTGCGGAGGATATCAGATTTGCTGTGTAATAATGTACATCATAGGTATTTTGGAAACCCTCACAAATCTCTCTTTATCCTCCTAACTGAGAAAGAGGAAATCCAGCCAAATGTCCTGGAATCTGTCCTCTGTGACTGGAGAGTTTCTGAGATGAACTTGTTTGCCCTGAATGGCACCAGGAGGTTCAGATCTCCTGTTCCTGAGCTAGCTGCTCCCAAAGCCTCTTTTGGGAGTTGTTCTTTTTCCAAGTTCAGTGATCTTCTTACTAGTTCCTTTGTCAAACACTGACACTTTCCTGGTGCTTGTGTAGTTACATGGTGAGAGCTGAAGGGCCTTAAGTTACACCAGGGGAGGTTTAGGTTGGACACGAGGAACAATTTCTTCCCCAAATGGTTGTGAAGGAATGTCCCAGGCTGCCCAGGGCAGTGGTGGAGTCCCCATCCCTGGAGAGGTTTCCAAACCGTGGAGCTGTGGTGCTGAGGGACGTGGTTTAGTGGTGCCCTGGCAGTGCTGGGGAATGGCTGGACTTGATGGTCTTAAAAGTTCTTTTCCAACGTAAATGATTCTGTGACCTGGGCTGGCTGTCCCTTTGGCATAGCCCCATTTATCAGTGTTTACCCCAAGAAACTTTGAACTTCAAGAGTCTTGCTCCAGGAAAACACGGAGCTGGCACAGTTGTGGCACAGGGAAGGGCAGACAAGCTTCTGTCTGTGAAGCTTTTAACTATTAAATAGGAAGTTGAACCCAGGAGCTCTGCTGTGGTGAGCTCCAAAATGTTCTTCCCCTCCTTTGCACAGGCTCTGCTTTGCCCAGTACCAGAAGGAGCAGTAAGGAGGAACAGTTCTGGTATGTTGCTGAGGAGTAGGAGGGTCTGGATGCTCTGGAAGCTGGAGCTCTGCTGAAATAGAGCATGGTTTGTAAAGAATGAGTTGACTTAAAGCACCATAAAACTGGATTTTGGGTGTTTAAAATCTGGAAGGTCATGCTACCAAGGTGTGAAGTGTACAAGAAAAAGTTGGCCAAGGTCTCAGAAGTTCCTGAGGAAGGTAAAGGGAAAGTGGGATAAAGTGAAGGAGGTTGTGTAGTTCAATCATTAGGTAGGAAGCAGGGCAGAGACATGAGTAGTCAATGTGTGTCTGTTATGTCCTTTCTCCTCCATGGAGCTGAGGATGTCGCCTGGAGATGTGTTCTACACCTCTGATGTTCACTACCTTAATAAATGACCTGGAAGTGAAATTAATGGTGATACTTTTTGCTGATGATATGAAGCTAACTAGAGGTGTAAAACCAAGGGCTGGCTGTGGATGATGAAAGGAAGGATGTGTTTCAGGCTGGATAGATGTAAAATGATTCTCATAATCCAACCTTGACACAAAAGATGGTCTCTGAGCTGCCTCTTACAGTGCAGGGACAAGTTCTTTCTGTTCTGGTTCCATGGAAAAGTCAGCTCAGTTCTCATCTGCAGTCAAAAAATATATGGAATAATAAAGACTAGGAGGGGGAGGAATAGAAACCAAAATGGAGAACATCATTAAACTGCTGCCTGTAATAATCACCATGAGTTTGTGTCAGGAGTGGTGCTTGTGGTTCTGGTTGCCACCACTTCTCAAGAAGATACAGATCTGGGAGTGTAGCAAGAGTATTAAGAAATATAAATGAGCTTCCACAAGAGGAACAACTTAGTAGACCGTGAGTAGTCAACCTTGAGAAGAAATCTTTGGGGAGCAGGGTGTGAATGAGGACTTTGAAGGCCTTGAGGAAGTTACCAGAGAAATGTTCTTCCTCTCTCTTCCAATTCTGAACATGCAAGCACCAAACGTGGACAGGAGCTGGGTGGTGGACCTGCAGGATGTTGCCTTCTCAGAGGTTCAGAAACCAATCAGATTAATGGAGAACATCTGCTGGGGTGTGAAAGACAGAAAACCCACCTTTTGCTTAGGAAAGTGTGTAAAATTGTTGGATAATGAAGGATTGTTTTCTGATATATGAACAAAAAACCCGACCAAGCCCATACATTTAATTGCTGATTGTTTCCCAGTCCTTTTCCTACCAAGGAGCAGCTGTAGTTGTATACTGTAAACTTGTCCCTCACTAAAGCAGGCTGAGATTTTATCTTGGATTCAAGAAAAGACTGAAAATTAATGGGAAATCTTTTTGTGATTTCACCATTCTCACCTTAAATGATTTGCAGATTGTTGGTTTTTTTTTTCACCACTATTTCTGCTGCAGGAAGTCTTGTGGCCATTCCGTGCTTGACTGATGTTTCATTTGGTTTTTTTGAAGGTACATGGGAATAGGACTTTCTGCTCAAGGGGTCAACATGAACAGGCTTCCTGGTGAGTCACTGTTAAGGTTTGTTTTGGCTGCAAATTTGTGTTAAATGCTCGTTTGAAATAAAGATTTTCTTTTATGTATATGATTAGTGAATGTGTGTTTCTATTAATAAAATGCCATGCCTATAAATGTCTTATATCTGGAGGTTTCAAACTATTGAGTGTTCCCCTAAGCTGAGTTACTCCTTCATGTAGCCACGATGATTTGAGCAGCTAATAGAAATTAATATTAAATTCCTGATTAATGGATGAGATGATGAGCTTTCAGGCATGCAAGCTCTTTGCATCTGAAAAATAAGTAGCAAAATAATTTGACACTTAATCTCTGTATCCCACTTGGTGAATTGACATGAAAGAATCTGAAAGTGACAGGAAAATTGCCTTGTCATGTTGTCTCTCCTCTTTTCTTTCCCTCTTTCCACCAAAAAACTAGAAAAATGCAACATTTCCAGTTAATGCTCTTTGTTTGAGATATTTGGTTTTAGGTTAACCTTTTAAGTTGGTTAAGTAGCTTTTTTTAAAAAATAATCTATAATCTTTAACAATATCCAATTTATTTGCTAAAATTATTTGTAGATGTGGATCAGTATCATGACTCTGTAGCAGGAATTCTTTCAGCTGGGTTTGAAATTAGAAGTTGTCTGTGTTGTGGTAGAAAGTAAATGTTCTTCAGGTGCCAGAATGAAGGGACAACTGGTTCCCAATCATAGTGGGGGGGTTGGTCTTGGGAATGGTTTACTTCTGGTGGAGTCGTTTTAAAGGTGTGTGTACAACCCTTATCGCGCATCTTGGTATCTCCAAAGGAGAATATTTGATGTAACACAAGAGCTTCAGTAGGGTTTGCACTGGGACCCTTGTGAATTCACCTCCCAGTGAGGATTTTGTGTTCATTTTCACTGGTGATTTGTTCAGAGAGCAGAACGTGCTCCTTTTTTTTATTATAAGCTCTGATTGAAAGTGTTTCAGCGTTGGAGCAAAATCCCTGACTATTCTCTAAGCAAAATAAGTGATTCTGTAGCTCTTATAAATCCTTGATATGTGTATTTCTCTAGCTCTGCTTCTGGAATTCTGCTAAGGCTGCAGCTGGAGTCTCAGCAAGGAGATGAAAAGGAGACTAGGACAGCCAGGGTCCTTGGTGATTTTGGAAAATAGACGATTTTCTGGTGCCCATTCTTTTAACTGTAAATTTGCTGCTGAATCTTGCAGAGGATCAGCTGCCTTGTCTTGTTACTGAAGAGAAGTGTGGAGATCTTGGAATGCTTTAGTTCAACAAGGGCAAGTGCAGGGTTCTGCACCTGGGGAGGAATAACCCCCTGCACCAGTACAGGAGACCTGCTGGAAAGCAGCTCTGTGGAGAAGGACCTGGGAGTCCTGGTGGACAACAAGTTGCCCATGAGCCAGCAATGGGCCCTCATGGCCAAGAAGGCCAGTGGTCTTTTAGGGTATATTCAGAGAAGAGTGCGACCAGCAGGTCGAAGGAGGTTCTCCTGTCCCTCTATCCTGCCCTTGTGAGGCCACCTCTGGAGTACTGGGTCCAGCGCTGGGCTCCCCAGTTCAAGAGAGACAAGGAACTACTGGAGAGAATCCAGTGGAGGCTGTGAAGATGCTGAGGGGCCTGGAGCATCTCTGTGCCCAGGCAAGGCTGAGAGCCCTGGGGCTGTTGAGCTGCAGAAGAGAAGACTCAGAGGGGATCTGATCAATGCTGATCAAGAGCTAAAGGGCAGGGGGCAAGAGGCTGGGACCAGACTCTTGTCAGTGGTGCCCAGTGACGGGACAAGGGGCACCGGGCACCAACTGGAACCCAGGAGGTTCCAGCTGAGCAGGAGGAGAAAGTTGTTTGGTGTGAGGGTGTTGGAGCCTGACCCAGGCTGCCCAGAGAGGTTGTGGAGTCTCCTTCTCTGGAGAGATTCCAAAGGTTCCTGGACACGATCCTGGGCCTCCTGCTCTGGGTGAGCTGCTGGAGCAGGGGGGTTGGATCAGCTGATCTCCAGAGCTCCCTTCCAACCCCACCACGTTGTGATTGTGTGACAACTACAGCATATACACTTCAGAGGGAGAATTAAGGTCCCAGGTCTTTGCCCACTTGGAACTAGACCAGGGAAAGAGGAAGACAGGACACCACCTGTTTTCTCAAGTAATACTTGGTTGCAAAAAGGCAGGGAATGACCAGATCAAGGTGATCTGGTGTCAAGAGGTATAGAAGTCTCAATTTTCAGCCTCCTCCTCTCTCTGCACTCCCTCTCTCCCAGGTCCTGCTGACCCTAGTGGGTTGCATGCCTGTCCAAGATGAAGCACAAGTCTAGTCCTATCATTTTATCCCAGGGTTGAAGTGCTCGGCTGCTTGAAAGGGGGATTGTTTGGCTATTAAGGGAGCATATTCTGTTCAAGAAATGTCTCTCTGGCTTGTGCAATGGAAAGTTGGTTGGGATTGTCTTGCAGACTTGGCCTGTAGACTGCTGGTCTACTTAACCTAGGGTTCTCCTGGGATTATAACACAGATTTATATAAAACAAGGTCAGACACTAACCTGAGATGATATGTACTGAGTGTCACAGTTGTGCTGTCCTGAACTTGAGTAACCAACGTATTTTCTTTTTTTTCTTCCTTTCCATACTGATTATCAGCTCAACCTCTTCTGATAAATGGCTTTAAAGCCCAAGAGCTACACGAGCAGAATTTTATGGCCAGTTGAACCAAAGCGCTTCCTTAAAACTATTCTGTGGCCAATGTGAAATTCTTTTCTGAGTGAAGCAGAACATAAAGTGAACTCTAGCCTTCAAATGATGCTTATTTAGTAATTAATTGTACAAATTTGATCCTACAAACCTGCTGCTTGTTTGGTCACACACAGATTGTGCTGCCAAGAGCATTTCTGTGGCCATCGTTGGGTCGCTCCCCCATCATCTGTGTGAAATGAGCTGCATGGCTCAATAATTATCTTCCTGGCTTTTGGAGAATGAATTTTATTTATTTTTTTTTAGAGTGTATTGCTCAAGTAACTGAAGTGGGGAGCACGTAGTAGGTTTAACTGTTACCGGGTCCTTCACAGCACAGGGTAAGTGAGAGCTTGCTGAAAAGTGGCACAGACGTTGGAGTCTTGACTTGGCTTCACGTCAAAGTGTAATTTTAACTTTTTGTGACCTGAAACCCTGCCAGGTTGGTCTCCTCAGGCCCTTTCTAAGCCACTTCTGCTTTAACAGATCAGTTTTCACTCGGTGTGCTGACAGGGCAGTATGTCACCTGCTGCAAGTTGTGCTTTAGGAGCCCAAAACCTGATGTGGGAGTCAAAGTTGGTCCCTTTCTTGTTCCCACTTTGACCAGGGACTCTTGGCACCTTCATACCTTGATGTATCTTCATGATTTTTTAATTATTATTGTTAATTTTTTTTTTTTAGATATATAGACTACTTACTAATAAATTCTGCTTTAAACTCAGGGCTTTTATTGAAATGTCTGCTTGCTTTTTTTCTCCCGGATACAAGTTTTTTGCTGTGTGCTCAGCATTTTGGCATCTGAGGATGAAATTACACGTTACAGCTGAGCTGATCTAACTCACTGTCATCAACTGAGAGAAACTCGAGCCTTTCTCCCCCACCTACAGTTGCACCATCCCTCTTCTTCCCTTGTGCAAGCCCCTGGCTCTGTCACCTCCTTGGCCAGGCCAGCTTTCAGACCCTGCAGGAACCTGGAACCTGCCTGCTTTTCTGGGCAGGCTTCTTCAAAACTCCTGGAGCAATGTTCTTACCTTTGTATCTTCAGTGTAACATTGAAAACTTCTCTTTTTAAAAAAAATAAATTACTATTTAGCCCTGAATCCAGCAAGTTTTTGGAGCCCAGCTGAAAATGTGCTGATGGTTTGCTACAGGTTTCACCAAACCTTCATAAAATCTTAGAATGGTTTGGGTTGAAAACGACCTCAAAGATCATCTCATTCCAACCCCCCTGCCATGACAGGGACACCTCCCACTAGACCAGGTTGCTCAAGGCCCCATCCAACCTGGAGAAGATGAGCTGTGTTCGTGTCTTTGATGTGGATGAGATGTGTGGAGATGATTCTCCCCTTCACGTGGTCTTCTGCACTGGCTCAAGTCCTTCACGCTTTTGAGAGAGAATATTTCGTTTGTCCAAGCTCTTTGAGGGAAACTCAGCAGGAACATACACAGAGGGGGAAAGGAGGGATGATTCTCTATGGAAGAAGCAAGCTCTTAATCCAGCCTAAAATGTGAAACCATACCCTTGGGCATGCCCTGCTCCAGTGTCTGCAACAGCAGAGATAGGATCTGGCCAATCCCTTTGAGAGCCTTCAAACACCCTCTGGTTAATAACTGACTGGCCCTGCTATGCAGCATTGCACATGTTGCAGCAGTGCCAGCTTCCTTCCTAGCTTTGGTTGGAGATCCATTCCTTGCCTTTGCGTTCTCCTCTTACTGTTTCTGTTGACATTTGTAGATAGGACTTTATTTCTTCTCAGCTTATCTGCATCCAGCTTTGGAGCCCCCAACACAAGAAGGATGTGCACCTGTTGGAGAGAGTCCAGAGGAGGGCTACAAAGATGATCTAAGGGCTGGAGCATCTCTCCTGTGAAGACAGGCTGAGAGAGTTGGGCTTGTTCAGCCTGGAGAAGAGAAGGCTCCGGGGGAACCTTCTTGTGGCTTTCCAGTATCTGAAGGGGGCTACAAGAAAGCTGGGGAGGGACTTTTCACAAGGTGCACAGTACAAGGAAGAGGCAACAGGCACTAATTGCGACAAATAAGGTTCTAATGGAAAATGAGATATTATTCCTCTTCAGAGCTGCGGATCTGTTACTACAGAGGCTCATCCTTGGATATTTTCAAACCTCAATTGGACAAGGCTCTAGACAGCCTGATCTAACTCTGAAGCCAACCCTTCCATGAGTGGGAAGTTTAGCTGGAGACCTCCAGATGTTCCTTCTAGCCAGCTTTCATTTGGTTTTGGTTTTTCTTCTGTGATTGCCAAGGGATCTTTCTACTTCTCAAGCATTTCAGGAGCTTCAATTTCAGGTATCTGCTTATGCTTTGGATTGTCACTTTCTGTGACTCCAGTGACAGATGAAGGACCTGTGCTAAAGGACTTAGTCCCAGTGGTAAAAACAATAATTATAGAAGAGGAGATCTCACCAAATCATCTGATCTGAAGCTAGTTCAACTATGCATCAGTCCTGCCTGACAGGTTGTGTCCAAAGCAGCCTTTCAGTATCTTTCTGGCAATTTCTTGTCCTTTGTTGGAAACTTTTTCTGATGACCAAGCTGAATATCCCATGTAGTCCAAGTCCATTACTCTTGGATCATGTGGAGGTGGAGAATAATTAATTTCTTTCCTCTCTGTAGCTGCATACATGAGGACCTCTCTTACTCCTTTGTGGTCTCCTCTCCAGCCTGGCTATTCACCTTGTCCCTGTTTGTCACGTTCTCTTGATGGGTGACAACTCTTGTTGACCAGTGTCTTGCTCCCTATAGTAAAAGAAAGCATTAAAATTCAGAGCAAGTCCAGGAAACTGCTCTTCTCCCATGCTGCAAACAAGGGGGAAGGAAAATCCATGCCAAGCTTTCACAGCTTCTAAGGCTTAAGCAGAACGGGGAGGGGGAGAAGCTAGATGGAGAAGAAGGCCCTTCCCCTTGGCTTCTGGAGCAACCAGCAAAAGCCCTCAACTATGGGATTAAATATATGGGTAGTGATTGAGTCTGCTTCCAAACGCTCCTGGCTAAGCCAGCATTTTGGACACACAGCTTGATTTTCTATCTTTAAAATCAATTTCTGCTAAGTTTAACTATGCAGCTGATCAAGCTCTGTCTTAAAATACCTTATGGGATTTGTCCTCCTGCAAAGCTCTTCTAGAATTATCCTTAAAAATAAGGACCACAGCAGCACATGGGATTTCCACACGATGTCTTAGTCAAGTCTCACACAATGGTGCTCACACTTCCTTGTCTCCTGAGTAACCTCAGAAGTAACTTTTCTTCTACTCCATTGAGGAAATGGAGCAAATCAAAGTTTTGCTTTTACTTTCGATGGAATTTTAGTTCTGTGTTCTGTCCTTACTGCAGCTTGTTGCCACATTAGGGTGGAAAGACAGGAGGAGGAAGTCGTGTCAGTCCAAGCTGCTGACACTGTAGACTGTGTCCAAGCTGAGTGAGCAGATTTCAGGCTGTGGACAGGTTACCTGTTGTCCTCAGTGTACATTAGCTTGAAGTAAAGCTGTTCATGGGATGCCTGTGGAGTGTGTAAGGAACCTTGGAGCACCGTGGAGAAATCAGGCTCCTAAGGAAGGTTTAATGCTGTAGCGAAGCATGGAGACATTGAATTCACTTCCCCATGCACCCGTTTTGTTCTTTGTGTTGTAGCTCTTCATGGACAACTTGAAACCATTGAGGTTTCTGGTTAAACCACTCAAATTACTCAAGACTGGCTGAAGGAAGTCTTGTGATTTCCTACAAGAGGTCTAAGTACTTGCTTTTACACGATCATGGCTTATAGTCCTCTTTTTCTTGCCTGTTTCTCTTGTATTTTCTACTTCCACTTTGTTGGATCTTTTTCAGGACTAAGCACCATGGAAACCTTTGAGTACTGTTTGATAGAGTTTTGGGATAAAAGTGCTAACTTGAGTAAATTAATCAAAGTGATTCCAAAATGTATACTTGGTTCAACATTTAACCCTTTTTATGGCAATTTGGATCTGTTAATGTTACTTCAGCTGGGCTGGGAACATCAATACCATCTGTGTTGTGTCCTGCTGGAGTTACTCAGTGAAGAGTTAGTATATCACAGAATCATGGAATGGTTTGAGTTGGAAGGGACCTTAAAGATCACCTAGTTCCAATCCCCCTGCCATGGCAGGGACACCTCCCACTAGACCAGGTTGCTCAAAGCCCCGTCCAACCCTATGTTGAATACCTCCAGTGATGGAGCATCCACAGCTTCCCTGGGCAACCTAGGCCAGTGTCTCACCACCCTCACAGCGAAGAATTTCCTCCTAATTTCTCATCTAAATCTCCCCTTTTCCAGTTTGAACCCATTACTCCTCATCCTATCACTACAAGCTCTTAAAGAAAGTTCCTCCCCATCTTTTTGACAGGCCCTTTGAAGTCCTGCAAGGCCTCAAGAAGGTCTCCCTGGAGCCTTCTCTTCTCCAGGCTGAACAAGCCCAACTCTCTCAGCCTGTCTAACCCAACCAGTTTGTGGGGCAGCATGTGAACTGGGTCATGTAATTGGCTTAATAATACTGGGCAGGGGGCACTGCTTGATTTTGGGGTTGTGGTTAACTGGGATCTCCTCTGTGGCCCAGTTGATCAGACAGGTCGTGCAGGTTGGAACAGCTTCCCTGGGAAACTTTATGGTGCAGGAACCCGTGGATAAGAGTGGTCTGAGATTAGTTTTGGTAGAAACAAATATTACTCTCATCTAAGGTACATGCTGAAAACCTTAATTAAAAACTGAGTGTTCCTCAGTGTTGCTGTTACTTATCTGAGACCTTATGGTCCAGATGATCAAGGGGTTGAAGGTTTGTGAAGAGCCTTCTAGGTTAGTTTTTTCTCTTTATGAGTCAGTGGGTAGTGTCATCATGTATAATGAAGTGTAGACTGTGGATGGATGTTGTTTTGAAGGCTAGTTAAAATGTGGTTGCTATCAGCTGGTCAGAGTTGGTCTCAAAATTGTCCTGCCAGGTCAATATTGTTAAAGAAATTTTTATAGTGTTACTTTTTGTTGAGAGCCTCTGTGGTGGACCAAGCAGAGCTCCTTAGCACCCATGTTCTGCTGGGTCTCCCAAACTCTTGCAGACCTTTGTAACTTGTTGCACTGGAAACTTTTTGATCTTTGGGTCACCGTGTCCTTTTTTTCCTGCTCTCTGTTAATATGAGAGAGATGCTGTGATTTCTTTTTTTTTTTTTGTTCTCCTTTGGATCCATGCCACATTCAAGTCCTTCTGCCATGAGGGTTTGATCTGAGCTTTGTCTCTCCTACAGATCTAGTGCAAGTTCTTGATTCCAAAGCCTGGACTAGCCTCTGAGCCAGGCTTTGATTAGCATCATCTGGTGTTGCCCTGCAGGGGCCAAACTGGCCTTGGATGCATCTGCTTGGGCCTGGGATGAGGAGGCCACCATCAAACAGAGTTCCCTCACTGGGATGTAGGCAATGCTGTGGTGGGCTGCACCTTGTACATGACTCACTGAGATCCTACAAAGGCTGCAGGACCTCAGCATGTCCAACCCCTGCTTTAGGAAGTTTGTCTTACATGGGATGAAGTGGTTTTGTTTTCTATATATAGTTATGGGTCCTGCAGGGCAGCATTCAGGACACTGCTGCGTTCAAAGTGATGCTGCCACTTTGTAGAAGAAGTAGAAGCTGTTATGAGAAAGGTGCACAGATAAGGTGTTGGGGTGTTACTAGAATGTCTTCATTTCCTTAGATAAGTGGGTTTTGGGGACAAGTTTCTTCTTCTCCATCATCTTTCTCTATCCCTGGAGGTGTTCAAGGCCAGGTTGGATGAGACCTTGAGTAACCTGGTCTAGTCCTGCCATGGCAGGGTGGTTGGAACTAGGTGATCTTTGAGGTCCTTTCCAATCCAAACCATTCTGTGATTCTTCTCTGACACTTTCTGGGCAGATGTCCAGGCCTTTGAAGTTCTGCCAGGAAGATGGTGTACCATGCTGCTGCCTGGTCCTATTCCTGTCCTGCAGCTGGTGTCATGGCTGTACCTCCTCTTACGTGAACCAGCCATGCCAGGACCATGTGTCCCCTATTCCCACCACCCCAGATCTGTAGCAGAGGTTGCCATGGCCACTGAGCAGCTCTTGTTGTAGGCCGATTATGGAAGCAGAAGGATGTGTTGCAGCAGTAGTAGTTGGTCTGATTCTGAAGCATGGGTGCCTGAAGAAAAACAAAGCTGCCTCCTTGTTCTCATCCAAGCATCTGATGTTTGTGCAGCTTCAGATGGTTTGACATAACAGATTGTATGAGGAGCAGCTGAGGGAACTGGGGCTGTTTAGTCTGAAGAAAAAGAGGCTCAGGGGAGACCTTCTGGCTCTGCACAACTCCCTGCAAGGAGGTTGGAGCCAGGTGGGGTCAGGCTCTTCTCCCAAGGAACAAGTGATAGGACAAGAGGAAGCAGCCTCGAGTTGCACCAGGAGAGGTTTAAGTTGGACATGGGGAGGAATTTTTTCACTGAAAGGGTTGTCAGGCCCTGTCCCAGGCTGCCCAGGGCAGTGGTGGAGTCCCCATCCCTGGAGGGGTTTCCAGGTCGTGGAGATGTGGTGCTGAGGGACATGGGTTAGCAGTGGACTTGGTAGAGTTATGGTTGGACTGGATGATCTTAGAGGTCTTTTCCAATCTAAATGATTCTATGATTCTAAAGGCTATAAAATAGATCCACAGCTGAGGTGCTGCAGTACCCCAGATGTTTCTTGGGGCAACAGGCTTTTTTTGACCAGATGTTTATCTCTGAAAGCTGTAGGAGCACGGGGGCTTGCTCAGCCTTCCATTTCCTAGGCCCAAAGCCATGTTTTCTGCTCTGCGCTGACGTAGACACATCCACCAGCAGAGCCAAGTCCACTGCAAGGTGGTGGAGCAGTCAGTAGAGGGTGGTTCTGCTTCTGCTGCAATAACAGCTGCTTCTCCTGTCCTCTTAGACACCAGTCCCTGCCTGGGACTGCTCTGCTCAGAGCATTGTAGAAACAACTCTGAGCAGCATCATCCTTCTCCCTGCACCGTATCCATCTGCTGGGCCTCTGTTGAATGTCCTTTCCCCTCCACTGACATCGTGCTCTAAAGACTCATGTTCCATGTCTAAAGATGTCTCTTCCAAAGACCCATAGCTGGCTCAGCCACAGCAACCTGCTCAGCACAGAGCTTGGGGACAGCCCTGCCTCCAGCCAGAATGTGTTCCAGCACCAACTGGGCTCCACTGGGAGCCACTCACTGGCTTCACCCTCAGCATCCCATTCCCTGAGCACTGGACAAGCAGTTTTATCGAATCCAAAGTCCAGCAGATGTACAATCTTATTAAAATGATTTTGTTTGGTGTACCTCATGGTGTTGACACGAGTTCTTGTCACTCTGTGGCTGGTGTTTGGACACTGCTTGCCCTGGCACGGCCAGAGGAGTGGGAAGAGGAACACCACAGGCAAAATACTGGACAAGGACAGGGAGGGGAGAAAATGTTTCAAAATACAAGAGAAAGTAGGTCCAGGTGAAATTTGGAGAGATGCAGACACTTCAAAGATTATAGAGCAGTCACTGGAGTATCCCCTGAAGAGCAGCCCTCCAGACTCTCAGGGTACAACAGATACAAACCCTATTTTCAAACCATCAGATACTTTCTGAGGAGCATCCATCTCCTCACTACTTCAGATGTTCCAGATTCTCCTGCCTGCAGGGCAGGTTACCACTGAATTTGTTGTGAGCAAGGCCCTGCCCTTTGCAGCAGCTTCTACAGCAGGTATGGATTCCTTGGAATGTGTGGGCTGAGCTTCAGTGGACCACATTTCTCCTCTGGAATGGTCCATGTGTCAGTGATGAGGTCCAGCTGTCTGCCATGATTTTAAGCCTGGCAGGTGGCAGAGCAGGAAGAACCTGGGGTGTCAGGCTGTGACTTAGTGGATGAACCATCTTCTCCATCATCGCTGAGCCTTGCACGTCTGTCCTTTGGTGTGTCACCAGAGGAGAACTCAGGATGGATCCCTGTGATTCATGTTCTCCTGTGCCTACTGGCAAGTCTGGCATGTTTGGACCTTGATGCACAGGGGATGTCATCAGTTTGCTTTCTTCTCCACCCTCTGTGGAAAGGAGCAGCAGGTCAGCAAAGACATAATGGAAATATTGCTCTTGGTAATTCCTATCAGGGCATCCAGGGAGCTACTGGAGAGAGTCCATCAGTGGCTATGAGGATGACTAAGGGACTGGAGCATCTCTGTGCCCAGCAAAGGCTGAGAGCCCTGGGGCTGTTGAGCTGCAGAAGAGAAGACTCAGAGGGGATCTGATCAATGCTGATCAAGAGCTAAAGGGCAGGGGGCAAGAGGCTGGGGCCAGACTCTTGTCAGTGGTGCCCAGTGACAGGACAAGGGGCACCGGGCACCAACTGGAACCCAGGAGGTTGCATCGGATCAGGAGGAGAAAGTTGTTTGATGTGAGGGTGTTGGAGCCTGACCCAGGCTGCCCAGAGAGGTTGTGGAGTCTCCTTCTCTGGAGAACTTCAAAGTCCTTCTGGATGTGTTCCTGTGTAACCTGCTCTGGATGAACCTGCTTTGGCAAAGGGATTGGAGGAGGTGATCTCCAGAGCTCCCTTCTGACCCCCTCTGTGACTCTGTGGTAAGGTGGGAGGTGCTAGGGGAGTGAGCTGAGGCTGTGTGCAGATGGCAGATGAGAACCCACCCAGAGAGAGCGCTGTCACAAGAGTAATGACGTGTTTTAGAGTGGTTACAATAGCTTCATGGAAACATCAGTTCAGTGGTAAAAAGGACAATAAAGGGGAAAATGCTGGGATTAACTCGCAGAGGGCCAGGGCACAGCACAGAGAGCAGCTCCAGCCTGCTGCCCTCCATGGTGCGCCTCCATCTCCATTCTCAAAATCCACACTGTACATCCAGAAAAGGTTCTGATGATGATGGTTGGAAACACAGAGAATAGCTAAATAGGCCAGGAGTCATCAGTCTGGAAAGAGGGTGATTATGGGGCATTTTGTAGAGATCTACATAATGATGTATGTTCTGGAGAACCCAGATGCATAGTTCACCATCTTCTCCAGTGCAAGCACTACAGAGTGTCACATACAAGTAGTAGGAGGAACATTTATGCTGTCTCACTTCTTGAAGAAGCTCCTTAGCTGAGTTGACCTCACATTCCTTCTGGCCAACCTTCTTAAGAACATGCAGATGACTTCTTATCTCTGCCTTCTGGGTCACGACAGCAGCTTCTGGAAGCACTTGAGTACAAGTGGTGTGAAGGTTCAACTCTCCAGAGAAGTTGCAGATGTAAGCTGGGGGAAGCGTGATTCAGCCCTCATTAAAGGAGATCTTGGGAGGGAAGAAGCTGTTGAATAACTGGAGGCTTGAGTGACGTCATAGGGGTCAAAAACAAGGTGGTTGTATCATGGACCTTTTACTAGGTGGCAATAGCAGATTAATGGTGCAAAAGAGTCCCAAGTGTTCAGTGAGTGCTGGAGGATGTATTTGGCCAATACCTGAGATGAGTTGCTCCTTACTCTGCTGGTAATGGGACATGATGCCAAACACTGCGATATGATTTGGGCTGCCCAGAGAGGTGGTGGAGGCCCCATCCTTGGAGTTATTCAAGGTCAGGCTTGATGGGGCTCTGAGCAGCCTGCCCTAGGTAGAGATGTCCCTACTTGTGTAGGGAGGTTGGACCAGATGACCTCTAGAGGTCCCTTCCAGCCTAAAACATTCTATGATATTTAGTCAATAGGCCTATTAAATTTGACCTAGAAACTCCAGAATTACTGATTGTTACTTTTAATTCAGATTTACAGGGAATTTCAGAATTTGGCCAGTGCAGAAATGACCCATGTGCCATTGCTCTGGTGTTTAATCTGGGCAGGATCTGAGAGATACTAACACATTACTTGATTAATAAATAACAAAAGATTTGGCATATAATTAACACCACTCAGCTTGTGTTTATGGTGAGTGCAATAGGTTCTCTCAACCAAATCAGGCTTGTGTTTTTAAGGTGACCGTGGCAATTTGATGAGGTTGAGTGTCTAGATTTAAATTACTTCGTGTTGGGTCAGGTCCAGATTCATCACTACAAAAAAGTATATTGAAAACTCTGTGTATCATTAGCAAAGTGCTGGGTGAGCCAGATTTCCTTGACTGCTGATATTCTTTGTTCAGTCACTTTTCATTGGAGGTCCTCTCGTCAAAGTGTTCATCACAACCTGTGGTGCTACAGCAGGTAGCTCTCATGAGACCCCCACCTTGAGCACTGTGTCCAACTCTGGAGCCCCCAGCACAAGGACATGGACCTGTTGCAGCAGGTGCAGAGAAGGGCCATGAAGATGATCTGAGGGCTGGAACATCTCTCCTGTGAGGCCAGGCTGAGAGAGTTGAGCTTGTTCAGCCTGGAGAAGAGAAGGCTCTGGGGAGACCTCATTGCAGCCTTCCAGTATCTGAAGGGGGCTACAAGAAAGCTGGGGAGGGACATTTTACAAGAGCTTGTAGTGACAGGATGAGGGGTGATGGCTTCAAACTGGAAGAGGGGAGATTTAGATTGGAAATGAGGAGGAAATTCTTCACTGTGAGGGTGGTGAGACACTGGCCCAGGTTGCCCAGGGAAGCTGTGGATGCTCCATCCCTGGAGGTGTTCAAGACCAGGTTGGACGGGGCTTTGAGCAACCTGGTCTAGTGGGAGGTGTCCCTGCCATGGCAGGGGAGTTGGAACTAGATGATCTTTGAGGTCCTTCCAACCCAAACCAGTCTATGACTCTATGAAGCTGTTCAGTTATGCCCATGGGCAAAAGAGCTGCAGATGAAGCTGTAGTTGGCTGAGGATTCTTTTATGAAATGCTTTTGCTGGAAGATGGTGTTAGTGGGAAAGACAAATATTATACAAAGAGGAGCTTGTTTCACCTCAGGCAAAGATAAAACAGCAACAGAGTTTTGTTTTCTTTAAAAACAACAAAATCTTTGTCAGAATGACTTTGAGCAATATCCTCTGTGTGTTATTTCTCGTAAGGACAAACGAGGTTGGAACTCAAAGGAGATGTTGTGAGTGTAGAGCATTAACTTCTTCCCAGTTACTGGGATGCAAAAAGGAATCTTGGGATGAACCAGGAGTAGGAATCAAAATTCAGATTTCCTACCAGAAACTGGTGTCCTGAGAGCTGTAGTTGCCACGTCCTTCACTGCTGATGGCTTTTTTTTTTTGTCTCATCTCTTGCAGGATGGGATAAACACTCATATGGGTACCATGGGGACGACGGGCACTCCTTCTGTTCTTCAGGGACAGGACAACCCTACGGCCCCACCTTCACCACTGGAGATGTGATCGGCTGCTGTGTCAACCTCATCAACAACACCTGCTTCTACACAAAGAATGGCCACAGTTTAGGTAAGGTTCTGAGGAGAGGGAACCTCCTGCCCTGCTCTTCCTGCTGCTGTTTAATTCTTCCCATGTAGCTCTTGTCCCACATTTCTGGGTAAGATTGAAGAAATGGGAGAGAAAAGCACTCACCTATGACTTGGTTCTCTCCACAGTTGCTTCAGTGGTTCCCCTAAAGTTAAAGACTTCAAAATTTTGCCCAAAGGAATACCTCACAGGTCTTTTCCAGGCACCCATCATATCTGATTTATCTAAAATAGAAAGTTGTTTCCATTTTCCGCTAAAATATCTTTCCCTTGGATGACATTTCTCCACCCTGGATAAATTCTTGCCATTATTTTTTTGTCACATAAGACATGCCCTCAATTTCAATAAGTTCATCTCCCTTTTGGTGCTGGAATTCATTTGGTTTGGCAGGGCCAGGTACTCCTTTCCTTTGCTTCTCCTTGCTCTGTCAGTTCTACCTTGTTGAACTCGAGATGAAGAAGCTGCTAGAAAAATACCACACTTGAAACATTTATCAGAACAAAAGTTGAGTCATTGGTTGAGCTGGAGGAAGGAGGGGGACTGGAGGGTGGTGTGTGCCTGCAGAGGGCATCATTGCTGGTGAGCTCTTGGAAGAGAGAACATTAGAGAGAGGTGGACATACTGGAGAGAGTCCAGCAAAGGGCTGCCAAGATGATGAAGGGCTTGGGACATCTGTCCTAGGAGGAAAGGCTGAGAGAGCTGGGGCTGTTCAGGCTGGTGAAGAGAAGTCTCAGGGGGGTTTCATCATCATGTGTAAATACCTGAAGGGAGGATGCAAAGCAGACACCACCAGGCCCTTCTCAGTGATGGCCAGTACCAGAGGCAGTGGGCACAAACCGAAACCCAGGAGGTTCCTTCTGAACTCCAGGAGACCCTTGCACTGTGAGAGCGACCAGGCACTGTCACGGGTTCCCCAGAGAAGTTGTGGAGCCTCCATCCATGGACATATTCAGAAGTGGTCTGGACACAGTCCTCGGCAACCAGCTCTGGGTGGCCCTGCTGGAGTGAGGGGTTGGACCAGGTGACCTCCAGAGGTGCCTCCAACCTCAGCCAGTGTGTGATTCTGTGAAGGTAGCACAGATTCATCAGGAGCACTGTATAAGAGCTGCTTTCTTGGCCATCATAAATTCTGGGTGTTCTGGTTGGAGCTAAGTCTCGAACTTTCTTTGGAGACATCACATGAAAACTGTTTGATGTAGTCTTAATCCTCTGTTCTGGAAATGTTTTGAATGTCTTCTGGCTGCTGCTGAAACACTTTTTTCAAGTTCTGAGCAGAGTCCTGGCAGCAAAAAACGTGCTGAGATGTGGCTGGAAGTGTGGTGAGGGTGAATTAGGAGAGAAAGAGGGAGAAATGTCAGGGCTTCAGTTGTTAAGTAGAGAGTCTTGGACACAGGACATGAGGAGGGAATGTGACTGTGGGATGAAGCTGATGAGTTCCCTCAGGGACTGATGTAGGAGTGTTTCAGATCTCAGGCTTTGACAGCAGACCAAGGGAAGTGGAGCAGCAGGACTATAAAAAGAGCTTGCAGTCCTCTGAAGTCTTGACATAGAAAACTTCCTGGAGTCTCCGTCCCAGTGCAGGCACTTGGGAGGACCGAGGTAACCTGTAAAGTAAGATAACTGTTCTGCAACCAGTTCAGAAGCTAGCTGGATAATGGAGGAATCTGGTTGTCATAGAGAGCCCCGGGTGTCCATCCCAGCTTTGTCCCCAGACCTTCCAATAGAGTTTGCAGAGAGCAAGAGCGTTGGGAGGTTTCAAACAAGACTTCAGATGAACCAAATTGAGAACGGATGGAGAATATTAATGTTGGCTACAGCCTTGCAGAGGCTTGTCTGGAGCAAATGGAATTCTGAAATGTATTGTGAAGAAAATGGCCAGCTTGAGGCAGGGTGGTTGTTGCTGGGTGGAGAGCAGAGTTGGGCTAAAAGGTCCACAAGCACGTTGTATGCATGGGGACACCTATAGGTGTGTGTTAGTCACGGAACGGTGGAAGTCCTTTGGTTAGGTAGCAGGCGAAGGTGTCGATCACACTGTTCCCCAGCACTGAACCTTCCTTTAATGCCTTTACATCACTGCCTTGATGATCACATTAACGTCAGGGACTTTCAGGAGAGCCTCTTCACACACTCACTCTTGCTTCCTGACCTCTTGAACTCTCCAGTTCTTAGGTCTTTAGGTTGATGAATTTGGTTATTTTAAATTGGATGCAGGCTTTGGAGGTGCTGCAGTTTCAAATTCTGACCAGTTAAAGCTGTGCTTCTTTCACTTTCTGCTGTCGACTTTGGGATGGAGATGTTTAGCAGTGCAGGTTCAGGTTGAACTCTCTAAGGCAGTGTAGTAAGTTTAGTTATAGAATCAGAGAGTCATTTTTGGTGGGAGGGATCTCTGGAGGTCATACATCCAAGGACCTGCTGAAAGCAGGACCAGCTAGATGACGTTACTCAGAAACTTGGTAAGTTTTTACTGTCTCCATGAATGGAGATCCTCCAGAGGGCTTATCTGTTGTCCTCATTCACTGTTCGACCACATTCGTACTGATTTTTTCTCACCTGATATCAGAATTTCCCATATTGCAGCTTGGCTCTGTTGCCTCTTGTCTCCTCTCACCATCCATCTCTGGGAAAGGTCTCTCTCTATCTTTTCTATACCCTCCAAGGTCATGAGCAAAGACATTAAGCTGTATTGGCCCTACCATCGATCCCTGAGGCCAACACTTGGACTTCGAGCTGCTGATCACAACATTTTGGTTCTGATGCTCCAGCACTGACCTTGTAATCCACTCAGAAATGGGATTTTTGGCCATGTGCTGGGTGCAGCTCCAGCCATACAGCTATGCAAGTTCTCCAAAGCCACCAGCTTTGGTCCTGGGTAGAGAGGGGTGGTGTTCAACCCCACTTGTACACACAGCGTCTGTTTGGGTTCTAGAGAGGATACTCAACAGACAAGGTCCAAACTGCCATGATGTTAATGAAGCCACATTGGCAGTTTATTTAGTAAAATATTCCAGATTTGTTTTTCCCAAGCATTTTATTTTGGTGCTGTTTCAAATCGTAATTATCTGTTCGCAGAATCACAGAATAGTAGGGGTTGGAAGGGACCTCTGGAGATCAGCTGGTCCAACCCCCCTGCTCCAGCAGCTCACCCAGAGCAGGCTACACAGGAACACATCCAGGAGGACTTTGAAGTTCTCCAGAAAAGGAGACTCCACAACCTCTCTGGGCAGCCTGGGCCAGGCTCCAACACCCTCACACCAAACAAGTTTCTCCTCCTGCTCAGGTGGAACCTCCTGGGTTCCAGTTGGTGCCCGGTGCCCCTTGTCCTGTCACTGGGCACCATTGCAAGGGACTGTCATGCAGAGCATTGAATGTTTATTCTTGTCTTACTGGTAAGGAGAGGTGGTTCTCACCAAAACCAAAGCAACGTAGAGTAAAACTGTTTCTAAAGCCAAAGTGAGTCTTCAAAACCAACCCCTTCCTAGGAACTGAGGGAGAAGCAAAGAAAAGAGCTGCTTTTTTGAAAACCAGATTTTGGGGAGAGATCTCAGAGGCATTTAGACTTTTCCCTGCACTTTTCTCCAGATACAAACCTTGCAGAGAAGGGGCTGGGGAGGGAGGTTACTTCTAAATGTGGCAGGTGGTGAAATGAGGGGTCAGAGCTGGGGTTTATTGAAGTGAGGTAACATTTGGTAGCACATTAAGGATGTAGCCAAGCAGGGGAAAAAAATCCATTGTCTTTTTAATTCTAATCTTTTCCCCCCACAGGTATAGCCTTTACAGACCTCCCTGTAAGTACACCTATTTTCAGTATTTTATTTATTATTTTAACTAAGGATGCAAGCAGAAGGGAGGGGGAAGAGTGTGTGTGGGGTGATTATTTTTTTTCTCTTTGATACTCTGTTGAAAAATGGTAACACACATGACTGTGGATGCTCCTTCCTCTGAAGCTTCATTCTCCTGTGGCCGTCATTGTCCCTCACCACCTCTAAGAGTATGTTGCTCCTTCTCCTGGAGTTAAAACAAGGATTCAAACTTCATGCCTTCCAAATGCAGCTTCAACTGTGGGGAGTCCACGTGTAGAGTCCTTGAGTAGCTTCTCATGGCCATCATCAGAGTGTGACTATTCTCAGTTTCTTCCTCTCTCCTCCATGCTGGACAGCCATGGTGGAGTTGTTTCCTTACCACGGTGTGGTTAAGGAAGGGTATTTCTGGGCATGAAGGTCAGGCTGGCTGGAGCGTGTGTGCCCATCACACAGGTTTTTGGCAAGGCCACCTATGATGAGTAACCAGCTTGTGGAGCTGCTGGAGGAATGTGTTGGGCATCCAGGTGGAGCTGGTGGTTACTCCTCTGATTCGCCAACCACGATACTGAGTTACACCAGGCAATAACGTCTAGTTGGGTCTTACAAAAGAGGGAACAGTCCTGAGGAGAAGGACTTGGGGGTGTTGGTTGATGAAAAGCTCAACATGAGCTTCAAATGTGAGTGCAGCCCAGAAAGCCCTAACCATGACCTGGGCCACATCAAAAGAAGCATGACTAGCAGGTTGACAGGGGATTCTTCCCCTCTAGTTCACTCTGGGGAGACCCCCACCTGGAGCACTGTCCAGCTCTGGAGCCCCCAGCACGAGAAGGACATGGACCTGTTGGAGCAGGTCCAGAGTAGGGCCATGAAGATGATCAGAGGACTGGAACAGCTCTCCTGTGAGAATAGGCTGAGAGAGTTGAGCTTGTTCAGCCTGGAGAAGAGAAGGCTCCAGGGAGACCTTATTGCAGCCTTCTAATATCTGAAGGGGGCCTACAAGAAAGTTGGGGAGGGACTTTTCACAAAGGCCTGTAGTGATAAGACAAGGAGTAATGGCTTCAAACTGGAAGAGAGGAGATTTAGATTGGAAATGAGGAGGAAATTCTTCACTGTGAAGGTGGTGAGACACTGGCCCAGGTTGCCCAGGGAAGCTGTGGATGCTCCATCCCTGGAAGTGTTCAACATAGGGTTGGATGGGGCTTTGAGAACCTGGTCTAGTGGGAGGTTGGAACCTGGCAGGGGGGTTTGAACTGAATGATCTTTGAGGTCCTTTCCNATCTCTCCAGAGAAGGAGACTCCACAACCTCTCTGGGCAGCCTGGGCCAGGCTCCAACACCCTCACACCAAACAACTTTCTCCTCCTGCTCAGCTGGAACCTCCTGGGTTCCAGTTGGTGCCCGTTGCCCCTTGTCCGGTCACTGGGCACCACTGACAAGAGTCTGGTCCCAGCCTCTTGCCCCCTGCCCTTTAGCTCTTGATCAGCATTGATCAGATCCCCTCTGAGTCTTCTCTTCTGCAGCTCAACAGCCCCAGGGCTCTCAGCCTTTCCTGGGCACAGAGATGCTCCAGGCCCCTCAGCATTTCTGTAGCCTCCACTGGCCTCTCTCCAGTAGCTCCTTGTCTTTCTTGAACTGGGGAGCCCAGCACTGGACCCAGTACTCCAGAGGTGGCCTCACAAGGGCAGGATAGAGGGACAGGAGAACCTCCTTCGACCTGCTGGCCACACTCTTCTCTGAATATACCCTAAAAGACCACTGGCCTTCTTGGCCATGAGGGACCATTGCTGGCTCATGGGCAACTTGTCCACTAGGAGTCCTAGAGTTGAATAAATTTTCCCAATAACTGTAGGAAAGCCAATGCCCTTTGCTATAGAGGAGGAGAGAATTGTCCTGGCTTTCTCTAGGATGACCATCTAGCCACCAGTAGTAGTTCTTGCTGATTTGACCTAGAGAGAGGTCTGCTTCTCCACTGATCTAACATCTGACATGGGTTCAACTACACCACAACTAGGTGTGCCTTGCCCAGGGTCTGATTTCTGGCTGTGTCAGTCTCCAGGGTGATAGAGCAAAGTGGAAAAAACCCAACACCAACCAGTTCATGAGTGACATGAGAGAGGTTCCTTCCTAAACCCCACAGGCCATCAGCAGATGCTCTGAAGCAGAGGATTAGTGCAGCTTGTGTTGCAAACACAAAAGTGATTTGTGCTGCGGAAAAGTAACGTGTCAGTGAATGGAACATGCTCTTAAAAAACGTGGTCCAGAATGAGGAGGACCAGGCACCTTGGTGCCTTTTCTGATGCCATTTCTTTTCTCCCGACATTGAAGTGGGCTCAGGAATCCAATTCTTACCCTTAAGCTTAAAGTAGTCTGAATTCAGAGAACTTTTGGATAGACTTTGACCACCTATCATCTTCAGAAGCTGAATTATTGGTTGAATTTTAGAGGTATTTTCGCAGAAGTAACCTTTTTCTTTTCCCCATCTTCTGGTGGTGGGTCAAAGCTGCTATTTGGATCCATATGCTTATTTTTTAAATGAAATTTGTCTATCAGCAGTGAAATTTCTTGTGTGGGTGTCTCTTGCTGTCTTAGGACCATCAGAGACCTAACCTCAGAGCTCTACTACCACCACTCATCAGAAATGGAAAATATTCAGGTAGCAGCTTCCAGGGAATAAGAGAGAAACAGCAGAGAGCACTTAGATCTGTTGATGGAGATGATGCCACTCATTTTTCCTTTATTATGATTATTGCTGGCTCTTCAACTAGAAAACCAAGCCAGAAAGTGTCAGGCAGCAGTCGTGACATCAACCACAGTCTCCTGGGGGGCTGAACCTGTTGCTCTGGTTTTATGCTGCACCATAAGTCACAAGGTTCCTTGAGATGGACCTGAAGAGCTGTTGCCTCTTCCATTCCATTCCTCAACTTAAAGAGCAGCTCTTCTCCCTTACCCAACCACATAACTGGAACCAGAAGGAGAAATCTGGCTTTAACACAGGTTTGTTTGTTTTTTTTTTTCTCCCTCCCCAGTCAAACCTCTACCCTACAGTGGGTCTCCAGACTCCAGGAGAGATAGTTGATGCCAACTTTGGGCAGCAGCCCTTTGTCTTCGACATTGAGGACTACATGAGGGAGTGGAGAGCCAAGATCCAGAGCACCATTAAGCGCTTCCCCATCGGAGACAGGCTAGGAGAGTGGCAAGCCATGCTGCAGAAGTAAGTCACTGCTCTGGTGTTCACCTTCTTCCATTCTATTAGGCTTTAAATACCTTTTTTTAATGCTAATTTGTGCTTTCTTATGGCAAAATTTGCCAATCGGTGCCTTTTGCCTAAATTGTTTTACCTTCTTGTTTTGTTGCTTGATGGTTTTTATTGTGTAGATTGCTGCTGTTTCAAATGTAAAAGATATGGGAGAAATTTCCAGCCACAGACCATGGCTAGAAAGTGATTATCCACTGTTTCTGAAATCAGAATTAGAGAAAAAAAGCACCTTCTGGCTTAAAACTAAAATATTTTCCTCACTAAGTATCTGAAACTTTGGGATTTGCCGCTGCAAGATGTTGTGGTAGTTTAAGTGTCAGTGGATTTTAAAAGATACACATTTAATATTAAAATATTAATTAAATATTAGTTAAAATGAATTATTTTAATACACATTTAACATTTAAATATTCATAATAATTCATGGAGGGCAGTCCCAGAGTTATATTTTAAACCCCCAAGTAGCTTCTATCTCAGATCTCTGATCACAGAAATCTGTGTTTCACCTTTTTGTTGTATTTCCCTACATACCTGATACTGGTCATGGTCATCCAGGAGATGTAGATGCAGCAATGGTCACATCCAGGAGATTGTTCTTGTTCTCTGCAAGTCTTGTAATTAGTTATTTGTAGATAATTCAGGGCAACCAGCAGAGCCTTTGAAAAGCAACTGGCAGGAGTTATTGAAAATATTAACAATATCTTCCTTCAAGAAAATAAGGAGCAGGAGGCCTCCCAGAGAGTTTGTAGGGCCTGTAGAGGATTGCAGGGGATAATAAGACCGTATCCAGTTGGATTCTTTGCCTTGTGTCCAGAAATCAGGTAGGTTGTCATGTTGGGATGTTTCTTTGGGAGGGACTTGGCAGAGACTTTGGTGTTGAAGAGTCTGTCAGAGATAAGCACTGAAAGAAGTAGGTGGGGGCAAGTGAAGGAAGCCAAGGAGAAAACAGGTGAGCTCGTGGCTGTGGAACAAGGATGGTGTGTATGGTGCCATGATGGGCTGAGAGAACCTTGATGTCTGCCTTGGACAAGTCTGTAGAAGCACTACTGAAGGGTAGATTCATTGGGCACGTGGAGAAATAGGACATGGGTTTTGCAAAGAGGAGCCAGCAGGCATGTAGGTATGGTTCTTGGGCTGCTGTCTTTGTCTTGGAAGTCCAGAAGGCTTTTGAGAAGTTCCCTTGCTGCCAGCCCACGTTTGGTGAGAGCACTGGTGTGTCCAGCTCAGTTTTATGAATACATTAACACAGGTTCCTGCAACACTGGAGTGTTTGATCCTTTTTGTATTAAAAATGACCATTTTTTATGCCCCTTCCAGTATTTAACTGAATTTTAACCATGTTGGACCTTTGTTTTTATCACAGTAACACAATATCTTTGAGAGGCTTTGCTGAAAGACTGTGAAATATCTTTGGGCAAACAAGTGAACTGCAAAAGTACCTCTTTTCTTCCTGCTTCCAGATTCCCTCCAGAAATGTCACCGAATGAGAGAGCTGTGACTTTACAAAAGCTGTTGACTCTTCTGCAGTAGGACCAGTTTATCCCTGTGTTTGTTCCTTGTGTTCTCCACAATTGGAGACTCTATGATGTGCATGGTGGGGGAGTCAGGGTCACCCCTTGGACTTCTTTTTTAAGAATCAGCATCAAGTTTCCCATCTTCCTCTCCAGAGGCAGGTTTAAGGGCTTCTACCTCATGTTAGTAGCCCAGCTGTTTCTGGTTGGTGCTCCAAGCTCTTGGGCCAATGTTTTATCACAGAATCATAGAATGGGTTGAATTGGGAGGGACCTTTAAAGGTCATCTAGTCCAAGCCCCCTGCAGGGAGCAGGGACATCTGCAACTAGAGCAGGTTGCTCAGAGCCCCGGCCAACCTCACCTGCAATGGTGCCAGGGATGGGGCAGCCACCACCTCTCTGGGCAACCTGGGACAGGCTCTCACCACCCTCAGCAGCAAACATTCCTTCCTTCTCTCTAGTCTAAATCTCCCTCTTTTAGTTTAAAATCATCACCCCTTGTCCTGTCCCAACAGGACAAAAGTCTGCTCAAAAGTCTGTCCCCATCTTTCTGACAGGCCCCTTGAAGTCCTACAAGGCCACCAGAAGGTCTTCCCGGAGCCTTCTCCTCTCCAGACTGAACAAGCCCAACTCTCCCAGCCTGGCCTCCCAGCAGAGGGCTTCCAGCCCTCGGATCTTTTTTGGGGCCTCCTCTGGCCCTGCTCCAACAGGGTCATGTCCTTTCCTTGTCCTGGGTTTCATCTTACTTAGTCTCTAACCCTTCAGCTAAGCATTTCCTTCCCTTCAAAGACTCTCCTTCCTGGCTTTGGACTCCAGCCTTTGGACTTGATGATCCTAGAGGTCTTTTCCAACCTAGATGATTCTATGACAGATCCTGAGAGGCTTGATCTTAGAGCTGCAGTCATTGAGGAGGGTTTGCCTTAGGCAGTGCCCTCTTGGAGAGCAGAAGAAGAATGAGCCTGGCCAAATTTATCATCTGTGTGGCAGCCCTGGATATACTGTCACTGGAGAAGCTCATCTGACAAGGTCTTCAAGTGCTTGAAAGGTTCGGATGGGTAACTCATCTTTGTGTGTTGCTACAGTCTTACAGGGTCTCTAATCTCTTTAGCCCTTGCCATGAGGAGTCATCTGAAACTTGAGATCAGCTGCTGTGGTTGATTATGGGAGGAGGAACAGTGTAGGTCCCTGTTTCTGATAAAGCAGGAGGACTCAACATTGTTCAGTTGAGAATCTTAATTTCCTGCCAGCCTGGATGGCTGTGGTCAGTGTTTCAACCTGGCTCTTGGGCTTGGTCAATATCATGAGGAGCCTGTTGTGAGATTCATCACTAGAAGCTTTGAAATCCTGTTTTTCAGGTTTTGTTAAAATCCAGAGGGCATTAACGTCTTCTGGGGAGGCAGGAGAAATGGTCTGGTCAGAAAGAGGTTTGTGTTGGGTTCATTTTCTGACAGTGATACCACCTCCCTTCCCAACTTTTTGAGACTATAACTTGAAAATGTGTGGATTGTTTGTAAAATCAACGCTGATTGTCTTACTCTTTGTAAATCAGCAGATAAAAGTATCTGTGGATGTGTAGAATTCATAAGAAGATTCAACTACCAAAGATATCATTGCTGGCAAAATAGGTGGTGGAGGAAACTCTTTTTTTTTTTTTGAGATCTACTTGAAAGCCACAAGCCTCATTGAGGTTCGGATTTTATGTCTATCTAGGAGGTCACTGGCACTAACAGTCCTGAGCTCTTACAAGTGACCCTTGGACAACAGACATTAAATAAATAAATACTGTGTATGCATTAGGAGTCCTATTTTTTATTATTGTTAGTATTATTATTATTATTATTTCCTCCCATAAGGTGAATTTAGAGCCTCCCTCCCATTTGCTGTGGACCAGGGACTTATCTTGAAAACTTAAACCATCTGAACCCAGAAGTAGGACCCTGGTTATGTCCTGAGCAAGCTGAGTTTGATCAGTAACTTCTTGAACTGGCAACTTCTTTTGTGTTGATATTTTTTCTCCAGTGTGATTCCCCTATTTTACCAAGATCTCTTCATCTGTTTGTATTTTCTTCCTTTTCTAGTATGGTTTCATCGTATTTGGTTCATCATGGGTACTGCTCAACAGCAACTGCCTTCGCCAGAGTCACAGACACCACAATCCAGGAAGAACAGACCTCAATAAAGAACAGACAAAGTAAGTCTCTTGAGTAGTTGTTCCCAGCGTGTGGCCTTCAGGGTTCCGTGTGTGACCTTGGGGGCTCCACTTGTGGTCTCCAGGACTCACTCACGACCTTCAGGACTCCACAGATGAATGAAGTGCTGTGGAAGTCAAAAAGCTACTCCATGACAGTACAAAGCTGACCCAGGCTGTGGGTCAGCAGAGCTTGGGGACCACTGCTGGGAGCACTTTTCCCATCATTGCTGTGTCTTCTCTGTCTTTGCCCTTAGTCTTTTCTTTATCTGCTCTGGGAAATCCCTGCCTGTGGCATAGGCTGAGATTTCTGACCAGCTTGGTTCATTCTCCTCAGTCTTGTTGAAAACAAGTAGCTGAATCCTGGGAGAAATGAGGTGACTCTCAGCTTTGAGTCCAGCAGCTTCACACATCAGACTAAATGTGTTATCTAGGGCGGAAGGTGCTTTCTTGGAGCTAGTGCCAAATTAGTGGAGAATAGAACGGTCTTGACATGAACTGAGGTCACTGTGTACCAGGATCCCTTTGGATTTGGGTTCCTCAGTGCAGCCTGTTGAAGCAGGGACAATTTCATTCCCCCTGGACTGGGCACTGGGGAAGCCCAACCTTGAATCCTGGGGTCAGTTTTGGGCCCCTCACTCCCAGAAGGACCTTGAGGGGCTGGAGTGTGACCAGAGAAGGGCAATGAAGCTGGGGAAGGGTCTAGAGCAGGAGTGTGGTGAGGAGCAGCTGAGGGACCAGGGGGTGTTGAGCCTGGAGAAAAGGAAGCTCAGGGGAGACCTTCTGGCTCTTGACAGCTCCCTGAAGGGAGGTTGTAGAGAGGTGGGTGTTGGTCTCTTCTGACAAATCACAACTGATAGGACAAGAGGAAATGGCCTCAAGTTGTGCCAGGGGAGGTTTAGATTGGACATGAGGAAAAACTACTACACCAAAAGGGCTGTCAAAGCCTGTCCCAGGCTGCCCAGGACAGTGGTGGAGTCTCCATCCCTGGATGTGTTTAAAAGCCATCTAGATATGGTGCTCAAGGACATGGTTCAGAATTGGGCCTGGTAGAGTTAGAGAACAGTTGGACTTGATGATCTTAAAGGTGTTTTCCAACCATAGCAATCCTGTGATCAGCATGGTCATAGGGACCTGGACTTATCAATCTATTTTGACTTCAGCTTCTCAAAAGGACTTCCAGTCCCTTTGCCCATTTTGTCTTCAGGAAAATCCACAAATTCACAACCAATGAGTTTAGCTCATGCTGGGTGAAGGCTTTGTGTTCCGTGCCTGTTTTGGTCACTGCTGTTGCCTCCAGAGTGGCTCATCTCTCACTTGCTAAGGCTCCAAGTTGCTGTTGGTCCCTGCAGGATGAGGCCTGCAGCTTTCTCCTGCCGTACTTTGTGTTTTTAGCTTTTCTATTCACAGGCCCTGGCCTCTGTGTCCCAGAACATTGGTGTGTTTTCTGCATTCTCCTGACCACAGGCTCCATCCCACACTGTACATCTCCCTTCCCTTTGTGAACCCTCTCATGTGACTCTTGTGTAGAGGAGCATCGTGGTCCTTTGTAGCTCCCTCTCCATACGTTGCACGTGCTTAGCCAGCATTCAGGTTCATCTGAGGACTCTGCTTAGTCCCCAAAATCACTGGTAGCTGCTGCCCGTTGATGCTGATGGACTTTGGCCTTTCCAGGTCATGCGTTGGGCAAACCTGACCCCAGCTGGTGGTGTTCTTGCTGATTTAATTGTTGAAGCTTTATGTGAGGCACAGGAGGTCTCATTTGGCTGGGGACAGGTGACAAGGCAGATGGAGGGAAGGAGCGCAGAGCTCTGGAGTTGGGGCTTTGCTCGGAGGTGTGAGGAAAACACAGATGGGGAAACAAAAAGAGGGGGGAATAGAAAAGGCAGCGACATCTGGGAGAGCTGCCAAACTCAAGAGCTGTCAAAAGCAGCGAGACGTGAAAACGGGTGTGCAAGCAAGCAGGAGAAACAGTGAAATGGAGACTGTGCAGCACACGTTGGTGTGAGAGCCACCTCTTTGGGTTCAGCTTCAGTAACAAGCAAATAGCATCATAGAATGATTTAGGTTGGAAAAGACCATCAAGTCCAACCTTTGTCCAACATCTCCCTGACCCCTAGACCATAGATACTGAGAAGCAGGAGCCAAGACAAGTCACTGCAGATGGTTACTGGGGACAGCTGTTGAGGATCACCAATCTGGGCTTCCAGCTGCTCATGGCTTGTGAAAGCCACAGCCTAGTGATATTAGAGCCTCTGCTTGTGAAGCACCTCCCAGGTGATTCAGAACCTTCTCTCTGTTGATAAGGAGTCCTGGACAAACAAAGAGGGAAGTGCAAGGTGTTTTTTGTTTTAAGTACACTTAAAAAAATAATAAAATGTGAACTTCTCTCAATCAGCAGCTTCTCTGAGTGTTCAGGGATGGGATCTCCAGTCTTGCACTTGAGACCTTCCACTAAGGGAACATACGTGGGGCGTGAACACCCAGGATGATGATGGCTTCTGCTTTGTCTCTTTGCACCTCCTAGAAGTGTACAAGTCGTTGAGGTGTTTCTAGCTGGTTCCTGGAGCTAGCTGACATCCTTATTGCAGCTCAGGTTACTTCTCTGGGAAGACATTGAGGTGGGGCTTGCAGGAACCTGGTTTTGTTGGTACTTAGAGGTAGGGATACTGGAGAATCAGTGCAATGCTGTGTTTTAAGCCCACAGACCCTCTAAGAATACTCTGCTTGTCTGATGCTCAGCCATACATACACTTCCAAGCATGAACCAGATGTAGCATGGGGGTCACCTGTGAGTTTCCTCTCCGAAATTGTCATCTCCTCAGAAGTCTCCTTGCTCCTGTCCAGCTCTCATGTCCTGCTTTCTTTCCATTGCTGCAAAGGGCTAAAGGGCTAAAGTCCCAGAGCTCCCCACCTACTTCATCCTTCAGATCCTTCTCCTCTTGATGTTCCTCAGCTTCTAACAGATCCTCCCTCATTTTCACAGGTGTTTCCTCACCCTAAATCCATAATAAGCAGAATGTGGTCCCCAGTTCTCCCTAGCCCTTGTGCAAGGTGGTGGTGGGGAGCTGTGTGGGTTATGTGAGACAGCTCTTCTCGTCAGTCCTGTGTGTCAATAGTCTCCTTTTGCTTTCAGGAATACAGAAGCTAGTATTAGCAGGCAGAGTGGGAGAGGCTATAGAAGCCACCCAGCAGCTCTATCCTGGCCTCCTAGAACATAACCCCAACCTGCTCTTCATGTTAAAGTAAGTATGAATTAGCTTTATCCTCCCTAATGCCAAGATGTGTAGGTGAAGGAGAGAAGAAAGAGGCTGTGTCCAGCCATCGTCTGGCTGCACGCCTTGGGCTGCCTTCAAACTGTTTGAGATCCCTTTGGGAGCAGGTGGGAGGGGATGTGGGTCCACTCCTTTGCCCAGCTCTTTTAGCTATGTAGATGTAGCCCTTTGGTTGCTGCTGAGACCCACTATGGCTTTGCCTCCTGAGACCACACAGAGGTGTGTCTCAGGAACTCCTTCACAGATGGCCTTTACTTGTCTGGTGGAGATCTTGCAGCACTGAAGCACGTGGCAGTCACTCACAGCCCACAGTTGAATTTTGGAGTACCTGCAGAGGTGGTGGAGAGGAAAGCATGCCGTGAAGGAACAGTTTCTTCTTAGCACACTGGAAAGAAACTTGGCTTTGGGGGAATATCTCACCATTCTTTAGCATCACGCTTGCGGTTTCTGAACTCCTTCCTCCCATGGCGTGATCAGAGCACTCCCAATACAAAGGTACCAAAACAAAACCTTTGCAAGCCAAGAGATGTAACTCGTGTGCAGCTTCTAGGACCTCTCCAGTCAGGACAGCTGAGTGCAGAGCATCCTGGCTGTCACGCCCCCCTTTCTCCTCCTCCCCTCCCATGAAACCAGGTGTCGGCAGTTTGTGGAGATGGTGAATGGGACCGACAGTGAAGTTCGGTGTTTCAGTGCCCGCAGCCCCAGGTCCCAGGACAGTTACCCCGGCTCCCCCAGCTTAAGTCCTAGACATGGCTCAAGCAACTCACACCTTCACAGTACTGGTAAGTGTGGGTTTGGTGCCTCCTGGTGAGAAGAACAAACATCAAAGGTGGACGTGGTTGTTTTTACCTTGCCTGCTACTTTCCGTACGTTGTTCTATGAAATGCTCCTCTCCTTTCTGAGAGGACATACTGGTATTGTGGGTGTCTCTATGCTCTTACAGAACTGTTTTTTTGTTAGTTATACTGGGCTGCATCCCAAGCGGCGTGGGCAGCAGGGCGAGGAGGGGATCCTGCCCCTCTTCTCTGGTGAGACCCCCAACTTTGTCCAGCTCTGGAGCTCCCAACACAAGGAGGACATGGACCTGGTGGAGCGTGGCCAGAGGAGGCTCCAGCAATGCTGGGAGGGCTGGAACCCCTCTGCTGGAAGGCCAGGCTGGGAGAGTTGGGCTTGTTCAGCCTGGAGAAGAGAAGGCTCCAGGGAGACTTCCTTGGTGCCTTCCAGTATCTGAAGGGGGCCTACAAGAAAGCTGGGCAGGGACTTTTCACAAGGGTTTGTAGTGATAGGATGAGAGGTAACGGCTTCAAACTGGAAGAGGAGAGATTTAGATTGGAAATCAGGAAGAAGGTCTTCACTGTAAGGGTGGTGAGACTCTGGCCCAGGTTGCCCAGGGAAGCTGTGGATGCTCCATCCCTGGAGGTGTTCAACATAGGGTTGAACGGGGCTTTGAGCAACCTGGCGTAGTGGGAGGTGTCCCTGCCATTGCAGGAGAGTTGGAACAAGATGATCTTTGAGGTCTCTTCCAACTCAAACCATTCTATAATTTACCACAGACAGTTGTTGACAGAGCAGGTGTTCTTCAGAATAAAAAAAGCCTTTGAAGGTGGCCTTCTAGGGCAGCCACGGGTGACTCAGTGTTTCACTGACCAAGCTGTAAGAGGATGTCTGGAAAATAAAACCTGTTTCCTACACCTTGCTTTCTTCTTGACTTTCAGGAGCAGATAGTCCAACCTGTAGCAACGGAGTCATGTCCACAAAAAGCAAACAGAGTCACAGTAAATACCCAGCACTGAGTTCATCATCTTCATCTTCCTCATCCTCCTCCCCCTCATCTGTGAACTACTCGGAGTCCAATTCTACAGATTCTACCAAATCTCAGCAGCACAGTAGTACGAGTAACCAAGAAACCAGGTATTTGTTTCCCTTTGTAGATGCCTGAGGAGGGTGGGTTGGTGGGAGAGGGCTCAGTCTGCTTTCTGAGGAGCCAAAAGGACATCTGCCCAGCTCCTTCCAGATGAGCCTCTGAATCAGCTGTAATTTGTCCAGTGCTGGGCTCCCCAGTTCAAGAGAGACAAGGAGTTACTGGAGAGAGTCCAGCAGAGGCTACAGAAATGCTGAGGGGCCTGGAGCATCTCTGTGCCCAGGAAAGGCTGAGAGCCCTGGGGCTGTTGAGCTGCAGAAGAGAAGACTCAGAGGGGATCTGATCAATGCTGATCAAGAGCTAAAGGGCAGGGGGCAAGAGGCTGGGGCCAGACTCTTGTCAGTGGTGCCCAGTGACAGGACAAGGGGCACCGGGCACCAACTGGAACCCAGGAGGTTGCATCTGAGCAGGAGGAGAAAGTTGTTTGATGTGAGGGTGTTGGAGCCTGGCCCAGGCTGCCCAGAGAGGTTGTGGAGTCTCCTTCTCTGGAGAGATTCCAAAGGCGCCTGGACACGATCCTGGGCACCCATGCTCTGGGTGAACCTGCTGGAGCAGGGGGGTTGGACCAGCTGAACTCCAGAGCTCCCTTCCAACCCCTCCATGCTGGGATTTTGTGTGTGATCTGAGCTCTTCATTTCTTCCCTTTCTTATGTAGACAGCTGACCATTCTTTCTTCCTTTCACCGCAGTGACAGCGAGATGGAGATGGAGGCTGAGCATTACCCCAACGGAGTCCTGGAAAATTCATCCACCAGGATAATGAATGGCACCTACAAACACGAAGAGATCCTGCAGACGGATGAGTCCAGCATGGGTAGGGCCTCAGAGGCAGGGGGGGTGAAGGGAAATAGAGCTGGTATCAAAAGTTGGATTGGATTGTGGGGAAAAAAACATGTACTCTGGGTTTCTTTCCCCACCCCAGTGAACCAAGTTCTCAAGATGCCTGTTTCGTGGGGATCTGCTGTCCTGGCACTTCTGCCAGCTGAGAAACTGAGCTGAGCTGGCTGATGTCCCACCATAAAGTGTCCTCAGCTACAAGTGTCTTACTTGTGGGTGCTTTAGCCAGGAGGGAGAGGCTGAACCAGCTACGCTGCCTCTGAAACTGGAGATTCCTCCGGTTATAATGGGTCTTGTGTCCATCTAATACTGGAAAGGTGGTGGTGTCTCTGGCTGAAAGTTTTCTGAGTCCAGGGTTTCTGTGTTGTGTGTGCTGGATTTACACACGTGAAAGAGTAAGAGTTGCAAGCTCCCATGATTTTATCAGAAGACTTGATTTGTAGGTAGCCCTCAAACTGAGCTCAAGTTCTCCTTGCACCTGGCAGGTGCTGTTTGTAGTGCAGGGACCACCAAAAAGCTTCTACTGGGATAAGCGTAGATCCTGGAGCAGAAGGGGAAGGAGTTTCTGGGTAGCATGAGGGAGTGAGGGATGATTGTTCCTTCTCCCCTGCCTTTCTTGTAGAAGACAGCTGCCCCCAGAGGCAGCTCTGTGGAGGGAACCATGCTGCCACCGAGCGCATGATCCAGTTTGGCCGGGAGCTGCAGATGCTGAGTGAGCAGCTCTGCAGAGAGTATGGGAAGAACACAGTCCACAAAAAGATGCTTCAGGTAAGCCTGGACCTCACAGTGCATCTGGGCCAGGACTGGGGTTGTGGGTTCTCCTGCAGAGCTCTGGGTGGTCCCCACTTGTGCACCTGGGGAGGAAGAGGTGGTCTGCTGGGGATCAGAGGTTGTAACTCAGTGAACATAGAGCATCTAGACCTGGTTCTTGGCACAGGAGAAAAGAAATGGAGCTCCTGCATGCCTTCAGCCTTCTCTCCAGGTGGCACTCTACCTGCAGGCTCCCCTGCCAAGTGGAGAAGGCACCTTCTTTAACCCACTATCTTGATGACCCTCTGTGGTCCCTTACTACCAAGAAGAAAAGCATTTCTTTTCAGGAGGTTGGCACCCATCACCTTGGTGGTGGCAGGTGATGCTGGGTGGCCCCAGCTGATGGACATGGAAGTTCTCCTGGGTGGTTGTAGCCATGCATGACCTGACCCTGCCTTTCTCTTCTCTCCCACAGGACGCGTTCAGCTTGTTAGCTTACTCAGACCCTTGGAACTGCCCCGTTGGCCAACAGCTGGACCCGATCCAGAGGGAACCCGTGTGTGCTGCTCTCAATAGTGCTATATTGGGTAAGGCCGGGTTGCTGGGTGAGCACTGCCTGCTCTCCAGGGGTGTCCTGGGAGAAGTTCTCAAATATTCACATTTAGCTTTTGCCTGTCTTCCTCTTTGTGGGGACTGACAGGGCAGGGATGCAGGAAGGGAGGTGGGAGGGAAGCCAGCAGAGAATGGATCCTCCTGCTCTCATCTTTTGGCTCCCTTCTTTGGGTCTTCCTCACTGTTTCTTCCAAGAATGCCCTTCAGGATTTTCCTCCCCTGCTTACCGAGGAAGCCAAGATCTCCTTGATGCATTTCCTGCCCCTCTTCCTTCATGCTCCCAACCCAAACTGAATCAGCCAGCAGAGGGCTTTTCCATGCTGTTTGGCTGGGCAGAGTTGTGTCCTGGCATCATCCTGCTTTCTAGTAGGAAAAGCTCCATGGCAGCCACTCATAAGTGAAGCTGCTTCCATAGGGTTGGCTCCGAAGCAGAGCAGGGCCATAAATCCAGTTACCTTGAGATGCAGGCATTTGAGCATCACCTCTGCCTGTTCCCACCATGTGCTGTGCCTGCAGAACCCAGAGAGCCCAGCTGCCTACAGGCCAGTCTTGGAATCAGAGAATCATGGAATGATTTGGGTTGGAAGTGACCTCAAAGATCATCTCGTTCCAACCCCCCTTCCAAGGCAGGGACACCTCCCACTAGACCAGGTTGCTCAATGCCCCGTCCAACCTGGTCTTGAACACCTCCAGTGATGGAGCATCCACAGTTTCCCTGGACAACCTGGGCCAGTGTGTCACCACCCTCACAATGAAGAATTTCCTTCTAATCTCCAATCTAAATCTCCCCTCTTCCAGTGGCTGTGGTACTGGTCCAGCCCCATTGCTCTTTCCCTTCTGGTCTTAATCCTGCTGAGAGGACCCTGCCTGGTGCAGAGCTCTGGCCCTAGGTTGTTTTTCTTCAGATAGCAACACAGCTCCCTTTTTTCTGATGAGCTTTGCTCTTTGTGTCAGCAGGACGTGGACATGGTTGGATCAAAGTTCGAGCAGTCTCTTGCCCTCCTCTGTGTCCTCAGAACTGAATGTTTCTGCCTGTTTTTCCATTTTCCTTAGACAAGCATGTTCCTTGGCCCAGCAGCTTGTTGTTTACTCTGGTGGAGTAAACTCTGGTGGAACAGGCTGCCCAGGGAGGTGGTGGAGTCACCATCCCTGGAAACATTCAACAAACAAGTAGATGTGGCACTTCAAGACATGGTCAGGGAGATGTTGGACAAAGATTGGACTTGATGATCCTAGAGGTCCTTTCCAACCTAAATGATTCTGTGATTCTAAATGCAGTAGCTTTCTCTGATGGGAGTCTTGTGCTTGCAGTCAGTGAGTTGCCACGTGGTGGTTGACCCTCCTGGCATCTTCAGCTACAGAAAATCCCATGGTGGAGAAGTGGGTATAGTGATAATGAGGTTGTGGCTTCCACCAGCGTGCAAGAAAGGGATTGATTCATTCCAAGCAGGACTCTTCATGCTGTCACCAGCCCCTGCTCATGCTGTGTCACTGCTCACAGGACTTCACAGGACACTCCTCAGCTGGGGTTAGCTCAGTCCATCCACAGCTGGCCAAACACTGTCCACTGGACAGCTTCAGAACCCCAGACTCACCTCCTGGGCACAGTCCAGCTCACCACAGCCAGACATATTTCCTCGTGGGTCTGTGCACTTCATGTTGAGTGTGCCAGAAGAAGATTTAGAGATCTTCTGGAGGAAGGAACAGCTTGATGGGCAAACCTATGAGAGCTCATGTTCTGAGTAAAGGAGCAGAAATTGTATGGTTTGGGAAGGAGAGTCCCTTCCCTGACAGTCAGGATGGGCAGATGCCCATGAGTATGGCTCAATTCTAGCTGTTTGTCCAGTGCTTGAGAAGCCTGGATAAGTTCCTGAGCGGTGTCACCAGGGAAATGTGGAAGATGGTATCTGGACATGCTTTGTCACACAGGTCACTAGACATCTGGTCTAGCTCAGCTGAGGATTCCCTCTTGCCTACGTAGCAAACATGGGGTTGAAAAGAAGCAGTGACCAGTGAGTGAGTCTGTCCAAGGGCTTGGACTACCAAGTAGACTTGGACAAGTAGGAGAGATGGAGAGGTTGCCTCTCACTTGGTGCTGATTTCTCCTACTCCTTATTCTTCCAAGCCTTGATCTCTCAAGCTTTGAGAGTTTTCAGGCAAACTGAGGCAGCAGGAACTCCACTGCCTTTTTCTTTCTCTGGCCACCACAGCATCACCTACCCTATAGAAAAGGGTAGATTTAGGTTGAATATTAGAAAAAATTTCTTTAATATCAGAGTGATGGGTCACTGGAACAGGTTGCCCAGAGAGGTGGTGAAGGCCCCATCCCTGGAGACATTCAAGGTCAGGCTTGATGGGGCTCTAAGCAACCTGACCTAGGTAAAGATGTCCCTGCTTATTGTAGGAGGGTTGGACTAGATGTCCTTTGGAGGTTCCTTCCAACCCAGTACATTCCGTAATTCTATGATCACTTTCTTCAAGGCCCCACATGGGACATGTCATGGGTGGTGGAGCACGTGGAGGAGCCAGCACTGCTCAGGAGTAGCTTCCTGCCAGGAATGCTGGGCTTGGTGCCCAGGTGGGACTGAGGAGAACCTGAGCGCCCAGCAGGGACACCTCTTCTAAACAAATCTCTCTTTTTTTGCCCCCACAGAATCTCAGAACCTGCCAAAGCAGCCCCCGCTGATGCTGGCCCTGGGCCAGGCCTCGGAGTGTCTGCGCCTCATGGCTCGCGTGGGCTTGGGCTCCTGCTCCTTTGCCAGAGTAGATGACTATTTGCACTAGCCACCCGAGCCAGATGGAGCTGACATCGTTGAGTGCTGCCCTTCACCCTCCGTCGCTGCCACTCTCCACCACCACCACCACCACCTCGTTCCATAGCCTGACCTCCCTGCCACCACCACCCCCCAGTAGCACACACACACACCCCCCCCACGCTGCTGGTGGAAGGGTTGAGCTGAGTCCCTTCCACTGGTGGTTCCGAGGTAGCGCCTGCCGACGTAGGGATTGCTCTTGAGTTTTGGTTGGAGTTGTTGCTCGTGGATCCACCCAGCTTTTTATCTGGAGAGTGTTGCTGAGCTGGTTTCTGCTGATTTCCCGAGGAAGCTCATCAAGGTGGTGACAGCTTGTTCTTTCCTCCCCTCCATGGTGCGCAGCATCTCCTGTGCTAGTTGCCTGAACTCTTCTCGCAGGGGCAGTTCAGAGGGATTTTTTTTTTTTTTTTTTAATTTTATTTGAATCCTGTTTATTAAAAAGGTCTCTTCCACCTCCACAAAGTCATTGATGTATTTATTGGCCACAGACTCGGTCCCGGCCGTACACATCGTACAACCCTGCAGGAGACCTGGGGAGGTAGGTCCTGTCACACTAAGGCTGGAGGAGCTTGGACCTTCATGGTGCACACATCTCCGAAGGGCCCAAGGCTCAATGCCTGCACTGTAGGAGCATCTCAAAGCCTTGAGAAGTAGGTAGATCCAGCTCTTGCAGCAGCTGGAGAGACAGGACTGATGAATATGAAGTCATCTACCACTGTGTTGGTAGAAGCAGGTCATGCCCACCTGCAGGAACCATCCGTGGGCACTGCCCAGTTGGACTGCCAGGTTTTGTGTTAAATCCCACATCTTTGTCTCCATATTGGAGGGCTCTGTCACCAAGACTCAAAAATCATAGTATTTACTGACGCCACCACGTAACCCGGGTCTATATGAGAACTTCTGAAGTTTGGAAGTGTCTTCAGAAGACCAGTGTGGACTGTGCCCAGCTCAGGTCATGGGTTAGGGTCAGTACTAGCTTTGTAAGATCTGAGTAGGTCAAAAGGGAGCAGCAAGGTTTCTTTAAGCTTTACTAAGACAATTATTTTAGTTTCAGGCCCAAAAGGGATCAGCAAGGATCTAACCTTCAAGTAAGATGGACTAACGTGTCCCTGCTGCAGCTCAGGGACTAAGCTTTTGACATCCAAACCATCTGCCTTTAAGCGTTTCTTGAGGCTCAGAACCACGTGCTTGGCATCTTCTGCTGAACCTTTGGGAGATGGCAGGTCCCATCTGGCTGCACAGGAGGAATGGTAACTCTACCACGTGGATTTTCGGTCAGTAGCTCTGAGGAGCAGCCAGGGGAGCTCAGACCCAGCTGCTGTTTGATTTTTTTTTTAATTGGTTTTGGAAGGGTCAATGAAAGATGAGCAGGTTGTATTGAAGTTTGATCTTCAAATGGAGGTCAGCCTGTGCCAGGCCTTCAAGCAGCCACTGGAGAGGAAGGTGGTGTGGGACCTCTGCAGTAGTCCAGAGCTTTATGGATTGTCTTCACTTGCAGGTTTGATTTGGAGCTGGAACATGAGGGCTGAAGTCCAGGCAGAGCAGGGCCCTGTAATTGCAGACACTTGAACTTCATGGGCAGGCTTCCTTCCTGCAGCCTCTGACCTGCCATCCATCATGCCCTGGTGGTGTTGCTGAACCCTGTGAGCTTGGCCTGATGAGAGGTGGTTCTGCAGGCTCTCCGTGGCTTAGACCCAGGCCCATGGCATGCTGATGGTGAGAACTTGGGTTGGAAATTCTCTAGGACTTGCCTTTGCCTTCCACATTTGATGACTTCGTCTGCCTTTGGTCACCCTCTGAATGGCTGCAGTCAAATCTCTCATCTTGGTGGCAACACCATCTTTATCTCCTTCTGAATTCTTTATGTTCCTTCTCTTTGTGTTCCCATACCTGTTGCTTGGCTCCTTGAATTTCTTGTGGTTTCGCTTGTGGTTTCTGCTGGTGCTCAGATTCTGACTTCTGTGGCCATGAGTCAGAATGGAGAAGATAATGTGTTTGTGGTGTGTGGTGGGGTGGAGGTTTCAAGCTAGCACTGATGCCTGGATGAGATTTCTGACTTGGTTTTCTCAGGTTCTTGATATTTTGAGTGTCTTTGGCTGCTCCTTGATGGTTCGTGTCAGCTGAGACTTGGGTTGAATTGTTGCAACCATTTTAAAAAGCAAACAGAATTGAGGTGTTTGAGCATCCAACCACCTTTGAATGTGGCATTGGATACAGGACTTGCATCACATGAGGTTGCTCTCTGCTGGGCTGGCTTCAGAGCCTAGAAGGTGGTTCACCAAACCACAGCCAGACGCTGCTCCCAGGCAACGTTTCTCACCATGCAGCCCCAANAGGGTGTGTGTTATCAACACTCTCTGGGTCCTGGTACTGCTGCATGAGGGTTGTATGGGGAAAATCAGCTCAGACAGACCCACTACAAGAGGCTTTCTGGCTGTGGTGTCCTTCCAAGGACAGGTGACATGCTGCAGCTCTAACAACTAAACCTCTTCCAGCTCTGCTGTGTCTGCACACTCAAGAGGGTTTCGGGTCTTCACTGCTCAGTCCAGGGTCACCACCAAAGAGATGTGTTCTACAGACTGGAGGCATTGGAGTAGCTGGGATCAGTATTTCTGGGAGGTGTATCCACCTCATCCACCTTGTACTCCAGCCTCTGACCATCTTAGTGGCCTCTGCTGGATGCATTCCAGTTTGTAGACATCTCTCCTGTACCAGAGGAGCCAAGTCTTGTTCTTCTTGATTCCTCTTGGAACCACCTTGGTTCCTCTTGCTGCTCCATGATCCTGCTCTAGCAGATGTTTAACAAAAGCTGTTTCAAGACTCTAGAAGGTTGGGCGAGCTCTCAGTGAAGCTCTCCTGAGACCAGGAAGGGCAGCAGTCTCTGCCATGCATCCTTAGATGTGCTCCCAGAGCCAGCTTGTTTGGGGAAAACTTCTTGGTGCTCCCAGGTCTCCCTTCTTGCTCCTTTGCCTCCCACAATCCCAGTATTCTCCCACCTCTGTGACCACCATCTGCAAGTGGTTTGGGACCAGGGTCAGCTCTGTGGCTTGTGCCAACAACACGTTTGTCAAGCAAATGTAGATGTGACAACACCAACTGTTCTTCCTGGGCTTTCTTCTGACCTAAGGCAGCAGATCTACATGTGACAATCCCTTCTTGTCACCACATGGGATCCCATCAGCCTGCAGCTGGGCTGACTGTGTAGCACTTCTTTTCTTCTGGAGTCTTGTCAGGAATGGAGCTGTGGCCAGCAGCATGGAGAAGGACCTCCAAAGTGAAGCATCTGGCTGTTGGGAGGAGGTTGTCCCATGGCTGCTCTGCCTCCCCTCCAGCCCCCCAGGTGTACTTGGCTGTAGCTCATCACCCTGGGACCCTGGAGGACGTGGTTGTTGGTGCTATAGCCCATTTCCATTTCCAACATCTTGATGCTGCTCGCTGAGCTACCTCCAACCTGCTTTGGCCACCAGGAGATGCTGCCATGAGGGGTGTGGAGAATGGGCCCTGTTTGGAGAGTCATTTCTCATAGTCATATTGGCCTGAGATTTTCTCCTTGGCTTCCTTCCTCCTCCTGATTCTTCCAGTGGCATCTCTGCCTGTCCTCAAACCGTGTCCTTATTTTTACATACTCTTATTCAGACATCTTCACCATTCTTTAAATAGCTTTGTTCTTGAGGCTCCCTTGAACAACTGGAGCAACCAGAGCTTGGTGGAACTTGCTCTGGGAATTGAATTTATGATTATTCTTAGGCATCAGGGATGATGGATCATCTTCTCCAGCCAAGCAAACCTTGTTGTGTTGCTTTGGTACCTCAAAACTCAATGTAGAATGTGGTGCTTAGGTGCAGGTTTCAGAGTTCCCTCTGCCATTGTGGGAGTGGTGGAGAAGCTGAACCATGCTGTGAAACTTCATGGTACACACCATGTATTGGGAAGTTCTGTCCATGAAGGAGCAGCATGCAGACTTCAGCTGCCCCACAAGGCAGAGAGGTCCATCACACTTCAGTCCTGGGTTCAGCGAGGCCCCAAGGAGCTGGTTGCAACATGTTCCTTGAAAAGATGGTCCTGGTCCACCTGGGTGTCCCCGTTGCAGAAGGAGCAACGTCCTTCTAACCTTGCCCATGCTAGAGCAGCCTGAGTGGTGGATCCAGAGGGGAGTAGATCTCTTGTAGAGAGCTGGTCTTGGGACTCAGTTCCACGTGGTTGTCTCTGTGGTGGAGCAGCATGGCAGGGGACATGTGCTGTGTGCTGGTGGGACCCTTCTGCCCCAGGGGAATGAGTGCTGGAGGAAACTGCAGTCCAGAGCCAGAAGCTGGCTGTCATGTCCCATCTGCTGTGTAGGCCGGAGAGCTGGAGGAGAAGTTGGTGGGGTGAGTGTGGGGGGAGCTACAGCAGATCTGGGGAGGAAAGTGGAGTGGTTGAGAGCTTGAAGGCCTCTTCCAGAGGAAGCACTTCTCCACTATCCTTCCCTACAACAAGAGGTGGCAGGTGGTGGATGAAACATGGCGTTTCTGTCCTCCTAGCATCCCACACCTGAGCTCAGAGCCTGCAGCCTTGAGCTGGAGCAGTGCCCAGCAAGTTGAAGAGCAGGCTTGAGGAGCACACATCCTGCCAAGTGTTCTAAGAAGGAAGCTTAACTCCCTCCTGCTCGCAGGACACCAAGTCCTGTGTGGACTTCACCACAGAAACATTCCTGGAGGCCATGCAGCTCTCTGCTCCTTGCTGAACTTCCTCTGACCTTTTCTCTGGTCCCACCACTTGGGTGTAGGTCCAGTGCTCTGACCTCTTTGCTCAGGAGGCCTTTAGGTGTGTCCTTCCTCCAGGAGGGATCACAGAGGGGTTTGCAGGCTGGGCTTCTCACAGGCTCACACTTGGAGAAAGCAGCAGCAGCAGCTCTGGGGATAATGAGATTTTAAAGAAAATTTTCAAGAATACAAGTGTGGTGACTCTTCCAGACCAAGGACTCTGCACAGGCACTTGGGATTGTCCCTCTTGGTCCTACCTGTGCATGCTCTTCATGGCTCTCCAGCCAGGAGGCTGCCAGCACATGAAGCTCTTGGATGCAACCTGCCCCAAGGACCTTCCCACCACCCACCTCTGCTGGTTGCTCAACACTCAGGTACGAAACGCTCAGCTGGAGGCTTCAAGGTCTTGGCAGGATTCCCAACAGCCCTGAAGGAACAGCCACCATCAAGAGGACCTCCCTCTGCCTCTCCAGCCTTCTCATTGGGTTCCCACCAGCCCTGGAGGAATGGCCACCACCGAGAGGACCTCCCTCTGCTTCTCCAGCCTCCTTGTTGGGTTCCCACCAGCCCTGGAGAAACGGCCACCACTGAGAGGATCTCTCTCTGCCTCTCCAGCCTCCTCCTCACCTTCGGAGAGGTCTTCTCCATGGCTCCATGGACGTCACACGGATTGTGCTCATCGACTCAGTCTAAGCTTCATTATTTGTGAGTTAAATTATCCAGCGCTTCGCATGAAACCTTCAAAAAGGGGAGGGGGGGATTTTAACGGAGAAAAACACCCAACCTATGGAAATGTACTGGAGATCTGGTCAAGAGCCGACCTTCTGCTGTATATTGACAGAATTATTTTTATTAAAATACACTTCCATGTGCAAGAGCCCACCTGGAGCCCTCTGCTTTGTTGGTCTCCACTCACCGGCAGCAGCTCTTGTCCTCTCCAGCATGGAATGGGGTCCAGCCCAACTAGCATGGGGCAGGATGGTGGGGTGGTTATTGGTGCCCCACAGCTCAGGAGGCATCAGTCTGGGATTAGCTGTGGTGGAAGGAGCTGCCCAACAAGGATGAGCTGGCTCCAGGAGGAGTTTTGCTCATTCAAGGGTGAGGAGGTTGTTGTTCCGCAGGTCCCTTGGTGGTCAAGGCAGGGTCTTGGCCATCAATTGTCACCCTAGGTAAGCCCTACCCAGCGTGGGTATCAGGTGTTTATGGGGCAGAGCGTGATGCAGCAGCTGCCACCACCTGGATGTAGCTCTGCTAGAAGGTTTTCTTGGTGTGTCAGAAAGCATGTGATGGGTGTTCTCCAGAACCCTACAAAATTGCTTCTCCCATGGTTGTGAAGCCCTGCTAGAAATAGTAGAGATGGGGCTCTACCAGCACATGCTTGTGGCCAGACCCCTAGAGCAGACCCCAGAAGTTCTCACTGGGTGCCCTTCTGTCATGGACACCCTCCTGCAGCTTGAGGCTTGATGTTTGGTAACGTTCCCACCTGGCAGCAGCTCACTCAGCTCATGTGAGTGGTCTCCAAGCAGGGGTCTGGAATGAGTCTTGAACGTCACCACAACCCTGTCACCAAACCCAGGCTGTCAGGGTGGTAAAATCCTCAGGAATAATGTTGCTGTGCCCAGTGGAATGTTGGTGGGCCTACATAATTTTGATTTTCAATGGTGTTTAAACAAAATAATGGGGCAAATAATCTTGGGTAACCCTCAAATTGGAATGAAGCTGCTTAGCTTCGTGGGTTAGGGCTAGGCCACCACTCAAGCACCTCATTTTGGAGCACCTATAGAACCATAGAATGGTTTGGGTTGGAAAGGACCTCAAAGATCATCTCAATCTAACCCCCGGCCATGGGCAGGGGCACCTTCCACTAAACCTGCAAAGCCCGTGGGGCTGAGGACATGCTCTCGTTACCTATGAGTAGGGGTAACCTCACCCATGGGTCCTTGACCCGTGGGTCAAGACCTGGAGACCTGGCCCCACTATCACATCCCCAGTGACCAGGCACGGTTTGTTCCAAGCCTGGAGAAACCCCGTTGCAAAGGGATCTTTTGGTCACCCCATGCCCCAGGCTTGTAGGACCTGCTCCTTGGGCTGAAGAATCAGGAAGAACCCAAAGAGCAACTTAGGGCAATGAGTCTTTATTATTAAATATTTTCTCCACTGGACACATCCCGGCAGGGCAGTGACAGCAAGAGGGACTTGGTGGCCTGCTGGTCCATGCTGCTGTGACACTGAGGGTATGGGCTAGCTCCACCTGCAGTGATGACACCCACCACCACCGGACCCTTTGGAGAAGGGCCGTGAGTGCCATCTTCTCCCTCCAGACACAGGAGGACTGGATGGGCCAGTCAGATAGCGGACAGCAGAAGGAGAATTTCATTTTTTCCTTTGAAGCTTTTGAATGGCTTTCTTCACCCAGGGCTTCTTGGGGTCAACACAGACCTCGTCACCGGTGGCAGACACAATCCTGCAGTGAGGGAAGAGAATGAAAACATTGACCGTGAGCAGTTCCCATCCTATGTACTGCTTCCCCCCTCCCTGTGTGCTGTCCCATCCTGGATGGAGGCTTGGAGCCATCTCCAGCCTGGGCAGTGGTGGAGTCACCATCCCTGGAGGGATTCAAAAAACATGTAGACGTGGCACTTCGGGTCATGGTTTAGTGGTCATGGTAGCATTGGATTGAAGGTTGGACTCGATCTTAGAGGTCTTTTCCAACCTTAATGATTCTATGTCTGAGACTGGCATTAGCAGAAAGCACCAAAACCTGATTTTCCCCCCTCCACCCACCCCACAGAGCTACTTCCACGTGCCCTCGGCTGGGATGGGTTTGTCCATGGGACAGGACAGGAATGGGGGAGCTGCTGGAGCTCCCAACCATGCTGCCATGGGGGGGGTGGAGGACAAACCCCAGGGTACTCACACGACAGCTGGCAAGGAGCAGTCCCTGGGGGTCTCGTAGAAGCTCTGCATGTATCGGATGCGCTTCTGCGCATACTTGGAGCAGCATTCGACGGGTGGGAAGTAGGCTGGGAAGAGAAGGGAGACACCTTGTGAACACCACTGATAGCATTTTGCAACTAGTTGTGCTGCCAGAATATGACACCTCAGGATGTGCCTCCATCCCGTGTTTGATATCATAGAATCATGGAATGGTTTGGGTTGGAAGGAACCTCAAAGATCATCTAGTTCAAACCCCCCTGCCACGGCAGGGGTCCCCCTAGACCGGGTTGCTCAACGTCCCATCCAACCCTATGTTGAACACCTCCAGGGATGGAGCATCCACAGCTTCCCTGGGTAACCTGGGCCAGTGTCTCACCACCCTCAGAATGAGGAAATGAGAAGGAAATTCTAGATGAACTAGATTTCCAAGGTAGGGACACAACTTGTAAAGCTTTTTGGGAGGCTCCAAACAGCTGCTCATCCCACTCCCAACCACTTTCTCATCCAGCTGAGACTTGAGCTGCCACAGTTTCCTACAAAGCCCTGCAGCATCTCCCCAGGGTTGGCTTTGCTGAGGCCACCCAGCACCCTCTTCATCCTTCCCTGCACCCTGGGACATGCTGTTCTGCCCTTCTTGTTTCTCCAACCAGCAAGGTAGGAGCTTCTTTCTTCTGCCACTGTCCCTGCTCCATACCAGGGTTTCCTGCCTGACCTCCCAAGTGTGATGTCCCCAGAGGGGACCCCAAGCCCTGACCTGCAGTGGTGGCCCAGAAGGAGCCTTACCTGAGGCATGGTGCAAAGAGAAAGTGAGGAGCAGCAGGACCATCCTTGTAGTGACCATGGTGGCTGGGTGAGGACTCTTGTCCTGCTTTGTGTCACCCTGGCTGGTGTCTCTGGGGCTTTGGCTCTGGCCACCACAATTTATCCTCCCCATGCCACCCACTCTAACTCTTTTTCCAAAGATTTCAGACATGTTCTCAGAAGCCTCTTCCCAAGGACAAGGGGATTTCTGTTGTTTATTTTGGGGCCACATCCAGCGGTGGGTGGAAGAGGCCGAGGAGCGGAGCAGCCACTTCTGCTTTCTTCAGAAGAACTGTGAGGGGCTCCCAGGAGCCTTCAGGGGAACTGAAATTTCCACAGGAAAGCAGCTGAGAAACAACCTTCTGTGAAGGCAAGACCTCAAGTGTGATGCTTGGCTGAGGGACAACCCAAAACCTCTGAGCAGGAGCAGGTCCTGGATGGGTTTAGCTGGTTTGCCTGAGTCAGCAAAGGCAAGTGACTAATGAGTCCTCTCCAAACTGGCCTCCTTGGTCACCCTGCCCATAAGGCACTGAAGCACATGGGATGGGATGGGATGTTGTCAGGCAGAAAAAGCCACACTGGACCGAACTAGGAGGGACTCCAGAGCAGGTGGTGGCAGAGGTGCCTTTGGTGGCTTCAGGAGGCTTTCTAGAAGGGGAAGAAATGGGGCACCAGCAGTGGGGCATCTGAGGAGAGTCTGGGTCTGAGCCCAAGTGTTGCCTCTGCTCCCACAGCAGTGATGGGGTTGAAATGAGAGGGTCAGAGGGAGGGAGGCGTGTGATCACCAGTGTCCAGACAGGTCATTTCTGCAGGGAGATGGGACAAACCCTACCACAACCCCAAGAGAGTCATCTCAGGCCCCTGAGAGTCCCCAGAGGGCAGGAGAGGAAGGTGGCACCATGGAGCATCAGCCCAGCTTCCATGCAGAGATCTGCTCCCCAGGAAGGTGAGCTGCAGCTGCAGTGTGTGCAAGGAGGGGATGGGGACCTGGTGGGCAGCCATGTGGGGTGATGGTCAGTGGGAGCATTGGAGAGGCCCTGGCTGTGGCTTGGGGATGAGGCAAGCTAAGGCTTTCTGGTGGAAGCAGACCTCCTGGAGATTAGGTCACGTTTGCACAACTTCTCTGGAAGGAGAAAGGAGAAGGAAACAAGTGAAATGTGCTGACAGCTCTGGTCTGGATGATCTGATCTGCAGGACATGGGGTCTGGTGGCCTGGCATGGAGACAGGGTGGCGATGGACGTGACATCATTGGCTTCTAACGTCACGTTCCCCAGGAAAGGGCTCTGCAGGAAGGAAACACCTAGTACACAACCCCTGGGACCTCTCCTATAGCCCCTGCATCACCCCCAGCTCTCACACCTTTCTCTTACCATGTCCATAGTGACCTGCCAACATCTCCTCACACAGAAAACCTCATGTGCCAAGATCTGAGCTCCCTTTCCAGGCTTGTTTGAGGCACAAGGTCACTCCTTCTTTCCCTTAGCTCGGGAATCCTGTCCCCTGTCCCATCAGAAGCATTAGTAGATGCCTCCTCCTTTCCCTTAGCTCATTAATTTTGTCCCATCAGAAGCATTAGTAGATGTCTCCACTATCTGCTCTTCATAAAAATCAGTATTTGAGGTTCTGGAGAAGCTCCATGAGGCTTTCTGGAGGACTGGGCTTTCCTCTGTGTCCCTCCTTCAGCAGTGGATCTTTGGGCTTGGCTTTAATCTTCTCCAGACCCTTCAAAATTGCTGCTCCCAGCGACCTCCTGGGACATCCCTACGGGTGTCACAGCCTCTTCTCCAGGTGTGGAGCTCCAGGGCTTTGTTGGTGTCCAGACCAACTGCAACCACACCATAATTTCTAATTGACTACAAAGTCTTTGTCTGAGGAAAAACCCTACTTTAGAAATGAAAATGGGTGGGGATGGACAAAAAAACCCCCAAGGTAAAGATGGGAAATATTCCCTGACTCACTTTGGGTTTTGGGTGGGTAACCATAAATTTAATCATTTCACAGTTTACATGAATCATCTGCATGTGATAAATGCCCCCCAAAATCGAAGAGCACACTGGGGATGCTGGTCCCTGGCATTGGCACCACCAAAACCCTCTCTGGAGGAAGCCTTCATCACCATCAGCCATGGCCAGAAAGACAAAGGGGAAACTAGAACAATAACTGGTAAGTTTACACTGGCCCAGGTTGCCCAGGGAAGCTGTGGATGCTCCGTCCCTGGAGGTGTTCAAGGCCAGGTTGGATGGGGCTTGGAGCAACCTGGTCAAGTGGGAGGTGTCCTGCCCATGGCAGGGGGGTTGGAACTGGGTGATCTTTGAGGTTCCTTCCAACCCAAACCATTCTATGATTCTTGTCATGACTAAGAATAATGGAATTGGAAAAGGCAACAGTAGATGTGCTGAGGGAACCAGTATGACAAACCCTATGGTAGACAGCAAAAAGGCCTTGCAGAGGTCAAGTCAAGCTCTCAGATGGTGATACCAAGCCAACCAGCCTGAGATGATCTGTTAGAGGCCAAAGGAAGGGCTTGTGCTCTTGGTATCACCTGTTGCTGTTTCTGTGTAGACTGAGGCAAAAGAAAACAGATGTAATGACAAAAGCCACCTAAAGGTTTGTCGTAAAATGTGGAAGAAAACCCCCACCCAACCCCTCCAGATGGGTGGGGTTGGACACCAGACACTGGTGGGTGGTTTGGCAATGGACTTAAAATGTTGTTCAGCTCTATATATACGGAGCTAATGGCCCTAAGAGTAACCTACGTGTCTGTTCAGTTACTTACTGCTTGTGTTGAGATCATGTGTCCAAGCAGAGGGCTGGTGGCAATGCAGAAAGCCCTGGGGAGGTCTCCAGGGGAGGCCTGGGCAAGCCAAGAGCTGCTGTCCTGGGACAGCCCTGCACAACTGTCAGGAGAGGGCAGCAAGACCAAGCGAACAGGGCTTCTCCATGAGCTGAAGGCTCCTGAAGAGTAAAGGCAAGTTTGCAATGCTTCCTCAAGCTGAAGCACTTCCAGGTGCCTCCCAGAGATCTCCACCTGCCCAAGTGACCTCTGGTTCCCAGACCCACAGCATGTCAGAGGCATCCCTCATCTCTGGATGGGTTTTGCCTCTACCATGAAGGAATCCCTGGAGGTGCTGCAGTCAAAATCATGTTCCCCAGGAGGTGGCTCTTGCTTGGGCATCATCTGGCTGGTGGCAAGTGATGGTGTTTGCACCCCTCGGTTGGATTTATTGGTGGCTTTCCTTTTTTGGTTGGTTGGTTTTCCTTTTTTCCCCCTTATTAAACTGTCTTGGTGAAAGGAGAAAGTGGGAGTTAGAACATTTGTCCTCCCAAGACACTCTTACCCGTGATGGAGCCCTGCTCTGCTGGCAATGGGTGGCCACCTGCCCTCTGGTGGGAAGGAGTGAATGAATCCCTTTGCTCTGCTTGGGTGCAGCTTTTGCTTTACCCCTTAAACTGCCTTTCTCTCAACCCATGAGTTTTCTCACTTGTGCCCTTCCAATTCTTCACTCTGAGGGTGGTGAGACACTGGCCCAGGTTGCCCAGGGAAGCTGTTGGTGCTCCATCCCTGGAGGTGTTCAGGCCAGGTTGGATGGAGCTTGGAGCAACCTGGTCTAGTGGGAGGTGTCCCTGCCATGGCAGAGGGGGTGGAACTAGATGATCTTTGTGGTCCCTTCCAACCCAAACCATTCTATGACTCTACAATTCTCCTCCCCATCCCCAAGTGCTGGCAGGGATCCCTCGTGAGCTCCTCATGGACCCTGGCATGGAGGGGGTTTCTATGGCTGCACATGGGTCAATCCCTTGTCTTCTTGAGCATCCCCCATCTGCTTTACCTGCCCAGGCAGCTTTGCAGGGACCTTCTTCCCACCCCATCCCCCCCCATCCCTCCCTTGATTGGCCAGCAGCAGCCCAGTTGCTGGAGCTGGGAGAAGAAAAGCCACCACTCTCCAAGTATCATGTGAAGGAAATCTTTATTTAGTGGCAGTGCTCAGCAGGCTGGTGCTACTGAGGCCACAGCTCCCCAGGATCTGGTGCCTGGCAGGTCGATGGGGTGCTGGAGAGTCAGTGCCATCCCTCAGCAACGGGGACCTTCTGCAATCCTTTCCAGGAGAATGACTTCACAGTCATCGCTGTCCTTCCCGTCAGGAAGTTGGGTAGCCTCTACCAGGGCACCCGCTCCACCTCATGGCACAACAAGTCCTTTCCTTTTTAGAAGCTTCTGAACTACTTTCTCTACCCAAGGTGTCTCTGGGTTTGCGCAGAGCTTGGTCCCATTCCTCATCTCAAACCTGTCAAGATGAAAGGTGAAGCTTGGTGAGAAATCACAGCTGTAATCCCACTCATGTCCATGTCACCCTTTCTTCCCTGCACTCCTTCTCCTTCCCCTTTGGTCCTTCATGCTGCTCCTGGGTACTTGGTCCTACAAGCAGCTCCTCCTGCATCCCAAAGCCTGTGCAGAGCCTTCAAGAGCTGTGATGGACTCATGTCCTTAACTCTGCCCCATAGAAGTGACCAGACAGTCACGTCCTCCCCTCTTCATGCTAGAAGACAGCCACTCGTGAAGGCCAGTCCTGTCCTCTGAGTTTGGCCCAGCCCTGTCCCCAGATGGGATGGATGAACTGAACCTGTGGTGACCCAGGAGACAGCACAACGGTGGGGAAATGATTGGGACTTACACAATTGCTGGGGAAAAACACTCCTTGGGTGTTGTGTAGAACTCCTTCACTCTCTCCTGCCGGAGCCGTGTCTTTATGTAATTGAAGCAGCACTCAGTTGGAGAGTAGGGAGCTGGAGAAGACAAAGAGACACAGTGAGACAGGCTCTGGAAAGCCACCTTTAAGACCTTCCCCCACGACAAGGCTGATGCACACGACATCCCCCAAGTCCTGCAGATGCTGCCCTGAGGAGCCCCAGGTGCCCTCCTTCCTTCAGAGGCAGGAGGCTGCTCCAGGTTACTGTCCAGCAGCTCTGCCAAAGCCACCCAGCCCCAGGAGCAGTCTCCATCCTCCACTGCACCCCAGGACATGTCACCCTGCCCTGACCAGGGGTTGCTCCTCCTCCAGCAGCACCATCTCTGCTCCACACAGGGGTTTCTTGCCTAATCTCCATGGGGATGACCCCAAGCCCCAACCCACGGTGGTGGCCCACCAGGTGCCTTTACCTGCATTGCAGCACGGGGAGAGGGTGAGGAGCACTGTGAGCAGCAGGACCATCCTTGCACCCAGCATGGTGGCTGTGAAGGTTCTTCCTTGCAGGGTGCTGCTGCTCCACTTCTTCGAGGAGCTCAACTGTGAGCTCCAGCAAGGAGGTGCTGCAATTTATCCTCTCCACCCCCTCCCCACATTAGCCCTTTTCCAAGGAACCGTGACCAAATTCAGGCGAAAGCCTAGTACAGTTCCTCCAGCCAAGGGGATTTCCACCACGTGGAATCTTCTGAAGACCCAGATGATACCTAGAAAGAGGGGACAGACCGTGACAACTTCTGCATCTGTCGAGACAGAAGTGGGAAAGCTGCAGGTCCAAGGGGGAAGTGAAATCCTCCTCCACAGAGGCGAGAACTTCAGAGCTCCTCAGTCCATGGGGAGGATTTGCTGTGATAGGCAAGGTCAAGCCTGACTTTCTCTGCAGGGTCACTCCTCAGCCCCAGAGCCAACATCAACATGCTGGAGATGGTTGGGTGACTCATGAACTCCCCCATTGCCACCAGCCTCGCCAGCTGCGAGATGTCGAGTGCTATCAGAAACTGCATCACAGTCCATGGTGTTCCTACAGGGAGGAGCACAAGTTTCCCACCAAAAATCAGTTTATAGCTGGGAAGTGTGGGGTGAAAGGAGAAGCAGCTGAGCCCAGCATTGCAGCCAAGCCTGGCTCAGCCCCTTGGCTCCAGGGCAGGGCAGGAGCCTGGATCAGGCTGAGGGAAGGAGAAGGAAATGTTGGTGTTCAAAGTTCTTGGGTGTTTTTCCAACATCTTCCTCCCTTTGCAGCCTTGAAGCCTCCCAGATACTGCAGGGACGTTTAGAAAGGGAGTCCACCTCTCCAGGTCAACCTGGGGACAGCTTCATTAGCAGGAGGTGTTGAGTTCCCTCTGTGCTCAACTCCATGGGGCCACTCAGACCAACGAGACCCTTCTGCAGGTCCTTGCCAGTCATGCACAGCCCCTGCTCTGAAGCTTATTTGCACAGAATCATAGAATATTTTGGGTTGGAAGGGATGTCCAAAGGTTATCTAGTCCAACCCTTCTACAATGAGCAGGGACATCTCTAACTAGGTCAGGTTGCTCAGAGCCCCATCAAGCCTGACCTTGAATGTCTCCAGGGATGGATCCTCCACCACCTCTCTGGGCAACCTGTTCCAGTGATCAACCACCCTCATTGTCCCATTCCTTCTTTTTTTCCAGGCTGTGAGTGGCCACATGGAGCAGCAGGGACCCATGCAGATCCCCTGGGCACCACAGTCCACCTCCATCCCCTGTGAGCTACCCAAGGGGCCACCTCCAGCTCTTCTTCACATTGGTACCCCACAGCCACCCTCTGCCCCTTTGGAGCAGGACATGATGCCTGGGACTGTGTTATCCCATTAGTGGTTTTTAAAAGACTTGGAGGAAAACCACTCAACGCTGAGAACTGCTCTGGTCATGCCCAGGTCTTCTCAAGCCCAGCTGCAGCAGGAGCCTCCTGCTGATGAAGGCTCAAGGAGCCCAGGCAGGGTATGTTGAGGTTCTTCTCAACCTAGTAGAAATGCCCCCTGTAGCTGCTGGGCTTTGGCTCAGCTGCTGTGAGAGATGGAGGTCTGATACCTTGCTTTAGGCATTTTTTTTAGGCATCTTTGCTTTTGTTACCCTGCTTTAGGCATTTTGCTTTTGCCAATAGAATGTACTGTGCTGTAAACTCCCATTTGCTACGTGAGGCCTCTCGGATTGTCTCCCTTGAGTGATCAGCCAGGAGGACCTTGCCGGGAGGACCTTGCCAGGAAGGACCTGGGGTTAGTTACAAGAGACACCCCCTGATAAGAACAAAGACCTTTGTTTTGATGGCTGGTTTGGAGCAGATAGAAACCTTGAAAAAAGGCCAACGCAGCTGCAAGGAGCACCGGGCCTGCGCAACGCATCGGGGTCAACAAAAGGTAATGAGGATGACTACCCTGTCTTCATCCTCACGACCCCCAACGACCACCACCATAAAGCACTGCGCAGCCGCAGATGGGAGGAATCTAATTAGCATGAGANCCTTTGGTGCTGTGTGGGCACTGATAGTCATAACAAGGGTGTGTGTTATCAACACCTTCTGGCTTCCAGTACTGCAGCATGAGGGCTGTATGGGGAAAATCAGCTCAGACAGACCCACTACAGGAGTCTTGGTTCCCAAGTCAGTTTTGGCACCCCAGATGGGACATTCTTTGCTCACCCCGGGACAGCCGTGGGCGGACGCTTCCGGGCCCAGCCCGAGCACCTTCTCGGGGAAAGCCTCCACCATCAGCCGGTCACCGCGGGAACAGAAAACAACCTGAAAGCCACGGATAAAACGGTTTGTTCTATAAGGGAAGCCTCTAAGTCGTACGCATGGCCGTGGGGCTGCTGGTAAACCGCGCAGAGACGTCTGGCGTACAGCATGGTCCCCAGGGGTGCAAGTCCCCAGGAAGAGAGGGGGTGGAGTTCCCTGTTCATCTAAATTTTATGGCATACCTATAAATTGTGGGGTTGGAGTCCCCTGTGGTGTCCATTGTTAGACTTGGGAACAAGAGTGGTTGACGACCAGATTTGAGATTGTGGGGTTAGGCCTGGACTGAGAGTGTTTGATAAATCTGGTACTGGACCTCAGCTGTGATTATGGACTGTGGACTGTGAACAACTGAAGACTCTGGTATTGGAACCTAGTATTGTATTTGGAATATTGTTATTCATATTTATGATTATTTTTTGTTGTTATATGCTATGTGCCTGTGGTGTATGTAAGGGATCCCTGTATGCCTGTGGTGTGTGTGAATGAAAGAAGTTTGAGAGAGACGAACGAAGCGAGTGGAGTGAAAGAAAGGAAGAAAGTATTTCAACACTGGTTCGGACTGAGAAAGCCTCCCGCTCCTGTGTACCCGATGTCAGGGTTGTAAACCTAGTGTGGTCACTCGGTGTTAAGTGTAATTAAGATCAAATTGCAGTTAGAGTGGAGAGGTTTTGGAAAAGAGCCCCTTAGTTTGTTTCCTAAGTCACTGGAAAGACTTTGGGGGGGATACACTGGGCAGAAGCGTTAGCAAGAAAGCTCTGGTAAAATACTGCAATCGGTGGTGGCCGTTGTATAAATTGAAGGAGGGAGAGACAGAGCTTGAATGTTTAGTGCTATAAAAATCAGAGGGAGCCTTAATAGCCCCTTACACCGGGTGTCACTTGGAGGCAGGGGAGGAGGCAGAGATGGTGCATTGAGAGTGGCCGTGGCTGCCGCCTCTCCCAGGACAACGGCTCCCGCTTCTCCGAGCCCTTCCCTTCTGNGGAGCCCTTGGTTAGAATTAAGCTGGAGGAGGAAGAAAAATGACCACTTAATGGAACTTTGGATTATAATACTCTATTGCAATTAATGATGTTTTTAAGAAGGGAAAAGAAATGGGATGAGGTTGTATATGCAGATATATTTTTCACCTTGAGAAATCATCCCGAGTGGCAGAAAAGGTGTGGTATAAATCTGACACCACAGGACACACTTGTATTGTCTTTAGAAAGAGAGTAAAAGGGAAAACAAGGCAAGCTGAAATGGTGTTATTCAGCATGTAGCACAGGGAAGAAGTGTGTAAAGTGGAAGGGGGTGCAGAGAGTGACTTGGATGAAGTGGGTGTTGAGGGAAGTTCGGAAGGTTTGGGTAAAGCGGGTGGCCTGATCTTACATGCTCTGCTCAGACAGGCAATGGATCCTCAGGGTCCAACACGGATTAAGGTCCCTTTTTCCATGGACGACCTAGATGCCTGGAAAGAGATTGTAAAGAGCAGAAGATACAGGGCCCAGGTCCTACATCTCAGAAGCATGACTTGGCCCAGGAGGAGCTGAGGTGGGCCACCCGTGCAGTGTAGCTGCCAGAGGACTGAAAATAAAGCATTTCTCACTCACGAGGTCCCACAACCCCTAAGGACAGTGCTGTTCTTTCCTGCGTGTCCAACCCAGCCAGCCAGCATCCTCCTGGGCTGTCAGAAACTCCTCGTGTCCTTCTGCTGATCCCCCAAAGTATCTTTCCTTTCTCCCACAGTTTTGTGGGTCCATCCTTCCCTTTTTGACCACCTCCCCACCTCCACTTTGCCCCAGGCTCCCTTCTTGCAGACTCATGTGCCTCTCCAGAAGCCCTTCCTCAAACCTGGACCACAGCTGCTGGGACCAGAGTGACCTCCCATCCCTTGGAGACCATCCCAGCAGGCAGCCTTTTGGAGACCACGGCACTCTGCAAGCTGCAGCCCAACTGGCAGTGCTGGGACACTGGGGACATGGGTCGTATTGCTCCTCCTGATGCATTTTTGTCTTGCCTGTGGTGTGCACAGGAGAAGGGCCACCAAGCAGTACCCATGGTTGGGCCACCCATGGCAGATGTCCTCAAGGTGGAGGAATGGAGGCTCCCCTGCAGCCACGGACCAAAAGAGTGCACAGCCTGCCCTAACCACGCCTGGGACAAAGCCACCATCCAAGGCCAGGATCCTGGTGGATTTTAGGGATAGATAGATATGGTCTTGCTCCAAGCCCATGGCCTGGGGCTTCACCTAACCACTCCTCAGCTATGAGTGGGCAGCCAGGGAAGCCCATAGTGCTGGTGGCTGAAGAAGTCCAGGGACACCCAGCAGTCAGGGAAGAGGGAAGAGCCTGCTCTGGATGGAGAGGACCTGGAGAACTCACAACACTGGTGGGGTCCTGCTTCTGCAGGGCTGTGCTTGCTTGTCTGGCAGAAGCTCTGGCCTGGGATGCTCTGCTTCCCTTGGTCAGGTTTTCAGGACATTGCTTTCACAGCCAGACGATCCACAACTCCCTGGAGACCTTTCCATGTTTATTCTTCTGCTTTTATGGGAAAAGAAAGGCTGATGCACCATCCTGGAAAGCCCCACATTCCATTTCCATCTCAGTGGGCTCTGGAGAATTTGCTTGTTTACATAAAAAATGCACAACATCTTCTTGGTTCTCCATTACCCCTTGTGCTGTCACTACAAGCCCTGATAAATAGTCTCTCCATTCCTGTAGGTCCCATTTAAGTACTGGGAAGCTGCCCTAAAGTCTCCCTGGAGACTTCTCCAGGTTGAATGATCTTCTGTTCTACTCAGTCACTTTGAGGCTTCTCCATTCACAACATGGATCATTCTAGTTTTTCTTCCATTAAAACCCCAGCTTTCTGAGTCCTTCCACATTTCTTTCAGATGCTCACTCGAGGTTCTCCCCAGCCCTGTTTTGAAGCTCTGGTTGGCTCAGGACACAATCACAACCCCAAAGTGATGCTCTCGTTCCTTCCTGGAGTCTGTGCTCACCCTGCAACCGTGCCAGGTTCTACAGCCTGGAATGACATTTCAAGAAGAGGAAAACAAGTCTCTTCCGACGCCTGCTTCCTACAGCTGGACACTGGGGATCACCAAGTGCTGGAAGGTGGCCATCCAAGCTACATTCTGTGCAGTAAGTCCTGTCAGGAGACAAGGAAGCTGCAGGAAGGATGTGTCCAAGAGTCCTTCTGCTCTGAGTCTTTTGGCAAGCTCGCCCACTGGTGCAGAGGAGAGAGCAGGACCTCACCATGACCAGGCAGGGAACCCTCAGCACGATGACCAAGCAGAGAGGTGGGGGTGGATGTGCCTGGACCAGAAACTGGAAGTGGTCGCTTCGCTAAGGAAGAGAAAAAAATACTTCACTTTTCTTTTACTTAACTTGAGGTTAAGTGAAAGATGGAGATGAGATGTCAGGAGGAGCTGCTCCCACAGGAGATCTCCCCTGGCACAACTTGAGGCCACTATCCCTTGTCCTGTCGTTAGGTTGAAACCCCCCATAAGGACAAGGGCTCCTGATGCAGAGATTTCTCCAAAAGTCTCCTAATTGCCTAGAGAATAACTTCTCAGGGCTGTCATCTTGGCTGGGTGATGGATAGGAGGCACCCACAGCAATATCTGCTTTGTCTTCCACCCCCTTCATCCTCACCCAGAGGGTCTCAAGCACATCGTTCCAAATGGTGATGTCTCATCCCAAGTAACTAGTGATAGGACAAGAGGTGATGGCCTCAAGTTGCACCAGGGGAGGTTTAGATTGGACATTAGGAAGAAGTTCTTTACTGCAAGAGTGGTCAGGCTCTGGACCAGGCTACCCAGGGAGGTGGTGGAGTCACCATCCCTGGAGGGGTTCAACAAACAAGTAGATGTGGTGCTTCAAGACATGGTCTAGGGGTTAAGGAGATGTTGGGATGAAGGTTGGACTTGATGATCCTAGAGGTCTTTTCCAACCTTAATGATTCTATGAAACCATAAGGACTGGACAGTCAAACCTCTCCCTTCCATACAGAGCAGCTCCTCAAGCTCTCCTGCCCCACTGAGCCCTCCTGAGCAGCCCAGACCCCTCCATCCCATGTGCCATCTCACTTGGTGAGATGTTCTGGGCTCAGCTAAAACCCTGTCGGATCTCCGTTTAGTATCTGGAGTACTGAAAGAGTAAGGAAGGTGCTGTTCTTGTCACTTTGTGACAAAACCCATGGGTGTCTTCAGGCTACAGGGACATCGAGACCAGAGATGTTCATTTGGTTGTGGTGATGCCAGAAGCAAAGGAAAGGGGCTTGGTTCCCTCAGCATGAACCCTGCAGAGACATGGAGAACATGCATGACCTCCTCACCACTCCTGACCAACACACCAGGGGACATTTGCTGCTACACTCTTTATGGTGAGGTCTTCTTCTGTCAGAAGAAGTCCTGAATTGTTTTGTTCTTTATCATGTCTCTCCTCACACTTCCACAGCTCTTTTCCTCCTTTGCCCTTCATCCTTGATCCTTTTCTTGGGCAGCCCTCTCAGCCTTTAGATGGGCACAGGGACCACCTTGGGGACAGCACCACAAAGTCCTGTCTCCGAAGGAGGGGTGGGTGGGGCTGCTCATGGGGGGCCACCACCCCCATGTCACAGTGCCACCACCTGGCAACGCAGCAGTCACAATGCCCCAGGACGGGATAAAAGGAGCACCCTCCATGTCCTGCTGCCCAGGGGCAGCCCAGAAGTCCTTGAGGAGCTGGTGGGGGCTGAGGGAAGAAGACTGGAGGCTGGACAAGGATCCTGGAGGTTCTCTGCTGCAAGGCCAGCTCCCAGATGTTCAAAGCACATCTGATGGATGGAAGTCCTGCTTCAGCCTTCAGGGAACAGATAGAAGCCCCTCAGGAGATGAGAGCCACCACCAAACCCTGGAGGTGCCTGAGGCTATCAAGCCTTTTCAGCTGGATAGCAGCGGCAAGACCAAGGGAATGCCTTCCTGAGGAGCTTGCTGTCCTCGTCCCCCATGGACACCAGGGCAGCAGTGGTAAGAAATGGGATGCAGGGGTCCCAGTGCTTTGGAGCACCCACTGGTGTCCCACCAGGTGAGTGAAGGGTTCTTGCCCCCAGGGTCAATCAGGTTGGAGGCATTTGGCTACTCTTGGAAGCCCCTGAGATGGCTTCAGGTTGTTTGGCTCCTCTTGGAAGCCCATGAGATTGCTCCAGATCGAGGCAGAAGAGGGCTTGAGCATCTCCTAGAAGGTGTGCCCAGGCTGTGGGACGAGGGGCAGGTCTTGCTGCCATGTTCAGGGAGTAGCCGATCGCCAGCAGTGCTGGGGTCAGGAAGGAATTTTCCCCTGGGGCAGATTGGCCCTGGGCCCTGGGGGTTTTTTGCCTTCCTCTGAAGCATTGAGCAGGACCACTTGTCAAGGCTCCTCCGCTCCATGTTGGCTGGGTCACCACCTGCTGCTCAGGCACCATGAAGAAGGCCTCTTGTGCCCTGCAGCTGGCAGGAGGAAGGCTTTTTTTCCCCCATGATGAGCACTTTCTAAAGTGTCTATGGGGGTTTTTTGCCTTCCTCTGCAGCACTGAGCATGGCCCCTGCCAAGGTTCCTTTGGGCCATCTTGGCAAGGTTCCTGCTGCTCCTGCTCCATGAAGGTGGCTTCTCCTGCCCTGCAGCCAGGGGGAGGAAGCTTTGGTATCCTCTGTAGCATTGAGTACAGCCCCTCTTGAGGGAGCTCCTCTGGGTTTGCCCAACAGTGACTTCAGCCTCAAGAGCAGCCCTTGCTCTTGGACAGGGAGACAATCCTCACAACAGTGGCCATCAAGCAAACGTGAAGCATGGAGGAACCACAGCACAACCACTGTGCAACTGGAGAGCCAAAGCAGCTAAGGGGACATCCTGAATTCTGCTCAGCCAGCGTTGTGAAAGTGGTGGTGCTTACACAGCACTTCATGGAAAAACCACCACTGAGCAGGGACTTTCTTAAGTCCCAATCCCAAGTTTCAAACCAGAGAGGGTGGAGATTGCAGGATCTCTGCTTCACAGGAATAACCGTGCCTCTGACAGCACTCTGGAGAAGTCAGAGCTTGGAGAAGAAGGGCAGAGGTGTCTCATTGCAAGGAGCAGGGAGAGGGGACAAGCCAGGAGCCAAGGGTGGTTCAAACAGGTTAAGGTGAGGTCCCACAGGGCCTGAGCATGGGGTGGTAACAGGGTTTGGCAGTGGTCCCAGACACACTGAAGTGAGGAACCAGATCCAGAATCCACTTAGGAGGGTCAGGGGGTGTCCACTCAGTGGCAGCAGGAGACAGGGACAGAGGCAGAGCTATGGCCCAGCCAGTCAGGAGAGAAGACCCATTCAAAAGGGTTTGTAACAATAGGACAAGGAGTGATGGTTTTAAGCTGCGAAAGGAGAGATTTCGTCTGGATATTAGAAAAATGTTCTTTAATATGAGGGTGGTGGAACACTGGAACAGGTTGCTCAGGGAGGTGGTGGAGGCCCTATCCCTGGAGTCATTCAAGGTCAGGCTTGATGAGGCTCTGGGCAGCCTGACCTAGGTAGAGATGTCCCTGCTTATTGTACGGGGGTTGGACAAGATGATCTCTAGAGGTCCCTTCCAGCCTAAAACATTCTATGAAGATCCCTACAGCATAGGTATATCCAGGAGATGGAGCCAGAGCCAGGATCTCAGAGCAGCATGTCTACAACACATCCAAAGCAGGCACTAGAGGCTCAAGCAGGGTCAGGGTGATCAAGGCCACTTAGTGCCCTCAAGGCTTGCCACCACTCCTTCTGATGGACCCTGTGGGGATGTGAAGGCATGAAGATGAGCCTGTGTGGAGTTCCAGTGACTCCTTGTTCTCATAAGGTCAATCTAAACAATGGTGGAGAAGGTTTGCACTGATGTGGAGTTGGAAGCCAAAGATGGGGGGCAGCAAGGGACCAGAGGGGACACGCCATGACCATGGGGCCCCTCTTTCCTGTGGATTGAGGAGAAATCTAGATGCACGTAGGTGCAGACCAGCCTTGTCCCACCCAAGCACACCAGATGTGACACTGGCTATCTTCTGGGCCAAATTCTACACCTGAGGCAGCCCACGGACCTCCAGGAGGAGCAGGGGAAGGTGCCCCATGGGCCATCCTTCTCACGGGGTCTTTCCCTGCACTGTTAGAGCAGCCAGGGAGCAGCAGCAAAGCTGGTGAGCATGTGCCACCAGCTGGCCGAGGAGATGGGCACCCAGAAGCTCCCTCAAGCCCTCAGAGGGCCCCACACCAGTGACTGAAATGATTCATCGGTGCCGGGGCTGTTTACAGCCCCCTCGCTAACAATGAGGAGAGAAGAGGGAAAAAACCCACCCTGCTTTTCCTTCCACAGAATGTCTTAGCCCCCAGATGACCTTTCTGGCCTGGTGACTCATCTGGAGGAAGCTTTCACAGACCTCCTCAGCTTCCCTGCACACCGGCAGTGCCAGAGCTCGGGGCAGGGTGACGGCGCGGCACGGGGTCAGGGCATGGCTGGGATGAGGGCTCCTGGGATGCAGGAGAGATGTTGGTGACCCTCTTGCTCCTTGCAGCTCCCCCACTCCAGGCTAGACTCACGTTGCGTTGCTTTTCCAACCTCTTCTAGAGGTGGGACACTAGAGGGGAGCACCCGAGCCCTGGCTGCAGTGGGAGAAGGTCCTACCTCAACCCTTGGCCTCATAGAACAGGCTTGGAGCACAACGTTTGTTTCTGGAGGTTGCTGTCTGGCTGTAGCTTTGCTGTAAAAAGTCTGTTTTTCCAGTATTGCCTTAGCAGGACAGGGAAGGTGAATCCCCCTGAGAAAACAGATTCCATGCAAAATTTTGGCAAGACCAAAGCCCTTAAAGAGTGAGGGGATGGAGCAACAGCTCAGCTGCATCAAGAGATGTCTCAGAGATGTTGGGATTCCCCCCATGGTTCTTCATCAACCCCACTCATCTCAGCACCTCTGCAGGGCCACACTTGGTCACCCAACCTTGGGCTAAGTCACCTGAAGACCAGAGTTTTCAACATAGGAACTTTATTACTTCTAAAAAAAAAAGGTACAGAACATAAATCTCACACATAAACTCATATAGACACAAATGAACAGCGCTTGTAACAGTCGCTGTGCTCTGCAGCAAAGGATGTTTCAAGCTCCATGAGGTGGTGGCACACACAGTCTCCATCCTCCTGCACCAGCATTCTCCTCGTGTCCTCCCAGGTTGCCCATCACACAGGAGGAACAGCAGTTTCCCTCTATCTGGTGTTGGGTTTTCATTGCCCCCCATGAGGGGTGCCTGGAGACAGGGAAGCAAGGTGAGGACAAGGGTGGATCCAAGCTGGAGGAGCAGCTCCTGCTGATGAGTGCCACCATGACCATGGCAGCTGGAAGACGGTGGGAGCCAGCCATGGAGCTGGTGTGGTCCTTACAACTATCATGGTGGGACTCGAGCTGCCTGGTGCACATTCATCTCCCCAGCATTGCTACAAGCTGAGGACTTCACCCGTAGCCAGACAAGACAAGTGTCCACTCCACTTACTGAGTGCTCAGGGAGTCCCAGCTCCTGTGGCCACCAGTCCAAGACCAGTAAGGAAACAGGCAAGGCACAACATTTTCCAGCATTCCCAGAAAGGTCTCAAGTCCATGATGCTCCAGTAGCATGGACAGGACATTACATACATTCAAGTGGCTACACAACTCTGCTATAAAAATAACATTTCTAGTGTTTTATAGAAAAATAATGTCAACATGCCCCACCTCATGAGCCATGAGGCCACGGGCCCCAGCTGGGCAGGAGTGGGGTAAGTGGGGAGTGGTGTTTTAGTGTCCTCCAAAAAAGGCGACCTAAAATGTGGCTGAAATGTAGGACCACAACCAGGCATTTTGTGCACTGCTGTGAATCATTGAATGGTTTGGGTTGGAAGGACATCAAAGATCATCTAGTTCCAACCCCCCTGCCATGGCAGGGACACCTCCCACTAGACCAGGTTGCTCAAGGCCCCATCCAACCTGGCCTTGAACACCTCCAGGGATGGAGCATCCACCTGGGCAACCTGTGCCAGGGTCTCACCACCCTCAGAGGGAAGAATTTCCTTCTAATTTCCAATCTAAATCTCCCCTCTTCCAGTTTGAACCCAATACCCCTCATCCTATCACTACAGGCCTTTGTGAAAAGTCCCTTCTTGAGCAACTATGGGATCAGGAGGTTGGTACTTCTGCTGTGGTGGAGCAATTCCTACATGACTAAATCCAGAATTGCATTTAGCTCCTTCAAGAGAGTCTCTCCAGGGTTTTGTGCTTGCAGAGAACACCAAAACCCCTCTGATGCTCTCACAGGAATAACAAAATTATTGGATGACTTGTTTTCTCCCATTTGCAAAGTCCCATCCACATTGTCCTGCCCTGGTGTTGGACGCAGCTGGACATGGGGCACATCAGCTGGAAGAAGGGTTTTATCACAATTGATTTGCCAAGAACCAGGTCTCAGACTAAATCTGCAGGAAGAAATGCCCATAGCTTTGGAGAGAAAGGTGGCCTGATCTCAAGGAAGAGATAGATCATGGGTTGCCAGCTCCTCTGACCATGAAATCTGTAGCACTGACCTTCAGTCCTCTAATCAGACGTGGGTTCCATCACCTCTGTCTGAAAAGCTAGACTAGCCCTCGTGTCTCCAGTAAATGGGGGATGGATGAGGCCAAGGAGAGCCAGCACCCAGCTGGCCACCAGCATTGGTCTTGCTCTGATAGAGCAGAGACCTCAAGTGCAAAGAAAGCAGCAGCAGAGAGTTTGTGAAGTGCAAGTTGCGTGGGCCTGGCGTGAAGATGACTCAAGGTGGCTGAGCCCCAGTCCAGCAGCATGGGTGAGTGGCCAGCTTCTCAGCTGGGCCACCTTGAAAGGCAGAAAAATTCCCAGCAGCAGTTTGGAAATTCACTTCTGCCCACCCCCTGGCAAAGGGCTACCAAGCAGCTCTAGGACAGCAGCGGGTAACAGTGCCAGAAGAAGACAAGAGTCCAAAACACCATCATTGGTCAATGATGACTTAGATCTAATTTTTTTTTACATTCTTCCAGTTTTCTCTGTTTTTTTCATTCCTTGCTTTGCTTCCTGCTGGTCACCAGTGCTGCATAAACTTAACTCTTCTGCAGGTTAGGCCAAAAATGTCCACACCATAAAGGATTCAGATGACCTCCATTGGATAGACATTGCTTTGATGGTCCTCCTTATGATAGAGCAAGCCCTGCACCATTTCTCTTGACATCTCTTCTGTTCTGACTATAAATTTGAGATATAGCCACACAAAAGCAACACTGCAAAGCATCAGGCCACCTACCACAGCAATTGGGATGACAAAGTGCAAGAAGCTGGGGAGAGACAGGTCGTTTGGTCTTTCCGTGGTCACCTGCTTTCTGGCCTGGCCTGAGAAGGCTTGGTTAGTTAAAATGAATGTATCTGAAGGCTCTTGCTTTCCTACAGGTGATGAATAACCAAATGTTCTGGCACCAAAAGGGTCTGCAGAGGAATTGACAACCTTGTTGGTGTGGACAGAAGGACTTTTGCCTATGGCAGTTGTGGAGTTTAGAGCAGAAACTGAGGTAATGCCTGGTGGGACCGGTGTGTCTGGGACCGTGGTGATCTCCATGCTCTCCGGGATGGAGGGGAGACCTGAAGTAAAACTTCTAGAAGCAGTGTTTGGTGCGTTGGCTCTTGAACTTGTAGGGTCCTGCAATTCCTCTGTAGAAAGTACAGGATTGTCTGGTGCTTTAGCAATGGTCATGGGGTTTGGATATGAGCTAGGAGAAGTTGTGTCTTGAACATTAGTCATAGTATATGCAGTATGTCCTAGAGGTTCTTCTGTAGGTCTTACAGTGTTGTCATGCACCAGAGCTGGGCGATATGGGGTGGGCTGGCTGGAGACCACGCCTGCTGCAAAAGCTCTTGAAGGTGCAGGAGATTTTAAGGAATCTCTGTTTGCTTCTGGAGTGACTTCAGAGTGGGCAGCAACAGGGGCAGATCCTGCAGGGAGCTGGGTGGCGTCCTGCACAGTTGGTGGAGACTTGCTGAATGCCTCTGTCCTGCCAGTAGGAACACGTGTTCTCTCCAAAACCGTTGTGCCAGTCCCTTGGAAGAAACTAGCTGGAGAAGTGGTTTGAGATGGAGCTATTCCTCCAACAAGCTTTTCAAAAGCACCAGGCTCTTTGGAGGCTGCTGCGGAGGTGGCACCATGGGGCAGTTGAGAGGCTGTGGCCTTCTTCTGGTCCAGTTTCTTTACAATCTCCTCCACCCACTTTGCCTCTGGATCCACACAGATCTCACGGTTCTTCAGAGTAATAAATCTGCAAATAAAATGAGATCATTTATTGAATGAAGATGGTTTAGATGATGGGTGTGATAGGGAAGGCACGCAGGCCACAACACGGACTCAAGCCCAGGGTAAACACCACCACCTTGGATGGATCCTCTATTCCCGGAAAAGCACATTCCTCCAAGATCTGATTGAATGAGGAGCAGCTGAACGTGACTCAGGGGAGAAGGGGATTCCCCCTCAGAACTGTTTCTCTTTTGAAAGCACCACCGGGACGGTTGGACACCGTGTTTACCTCCAGTGCTCAGAGCAGGAAGCTCCACAGGCACCAGCTGCCCAGGAGCAAGAACATATGAAGACAAAACCCTCTCATTTACCAAGAAGAGGCTTTCCAAGGCCAGCCCAGCAGGTTCACTTGGGAGCAACCTCCTGGGCTGCCATCAAGTGGTGCCTCATCTTCAGGGTGATTTGAAACCAATTCTGAGGCGGGGGAGAAATGCAGCTTTCCTCATCTCCAGACAAAGGGACAAGTCTGAATCTGTCACCAGAGACAACATCTGCTTTCTCAGAAACATGTGAGCTCTCACTCTGCATGCTTCCATTGTTCTGCCCACAAATAGGTCCTTCAGCCCCTTTCCCCATCCATTTATCCCAGCCTCACCCCACACGTGAGCCCCTGATCTCACTGGGAGGCTGTTGGTCTTTAACTGGGGGAAAATCCCACCCACCCTTCCAGTGAACACCAGCGTTCTCTGTATTTCCAGCTTGCTCCGAAGCAAAGCTGTTTGCTGGTGTTGGAGGGGGTGTGATGAGGTGCTGGGGCCATGCTTACATGGTGGCTTGTTTGGAGCAGCCAGGTTCAGTTTTGCGGTAGCTCTTTATCAGCTTCTCCTTTAAGCTGGGCATAAAACTCCTGCACTCTGTTGAACACCTCAGCGGAGCTTTGGGTTGCCCTGGAAGAAAATTTTCAATATATTAAATGTTGGTTTTGTGTTAGGTACTATAAAACCTGGCCCTGTTCCTTTTTCCCCTTCTCTGTGGAGGAGGAGGCCAAAGCCTGCTGTGAAAATTGCCAATCCCTGCTCAAATGGGATGAAGGCAAATCCCATCAGGGCCACAATTGCTCATGTCACCCAAACAGGTGGTGAAATACCCAGAAAACTGCAAAAAAAAGCACTGAGAGAATTGTGGGCACCAGCTGGAGGTCCTCTGTGCAAGCACCTGGACCTGCAGGTCCTGTCCCCTTTGGGTCACAGGAGGACAGCTCTCAGTGCTGTGCCCAGGAGACAAGTTCCTTCATCCTCAAAGGACCTGCTGTGACCATCACCAATGGGCTCTTGGGACAGAGGTGCAGATCAGAGGGTAGGAGACTTGTCCTCTCCTCATCTGCATCAGTCATATCTCTCTCACAGAACCCCTGTGGGAGTTCTGTATAAAGGGCCACCACCAATGGCCAAGCTACAGGAGCACCCTCAGCCCTTTTGATCCATTTATGGTGGAAACCAGGAGCAAACATTCCTGTGACCCCTCTACAGAAGCACATTTCAACCTCTAGGTCTCTGTAATATTAAAGCAAAACTGTTTGTTCACACAATCATCTCTTTGGTGGCACTTCAGGGCTGAGAACACCCACTCAGGGGTGACCAGCTTCCCAGCTGACTCTCATTAGCCAGAGGACACACTGCTGGTGTCCTCCACTTCCAGAAGCACTGTTCAGTCTAGGTCAACTCATTTCCCAACTACTGGTGTCACAAATAAACGATCTGCAATTAGCTGAGCTTCTGGTGTGCTCTTCCCAGAGAGTGGAGGAGCTTGGAAAGCACCTTCCAAGAAGAGAGTGGTGTCTCAGGGAGCACAGAGGCAGCCCTAGTGGTCCTCCTCCTCCTCCTCCTGGGGCACACAACACTGCTTCTTCAGTGTTTATCCACCTGGGACCACCCCTCCTCAGAGGCACTGCTCCTGGGAGCCATTGGTACGTGCTCTTCAGCACAGTTCCTCAGAAGACCCTGGCCAGGGAGCACCACCAGCCTTTCCTTCTGCAGAGCCAGCCTGATCTCACCACTTTAGAGGAGACAGATGCTCTAAAGGTGACCAGAGCCAGGCAGAGGGGTCCCAGTCCCTGTTGCCCACTTTACTGAGGCCAGCCCTGGAGAACCTGCCCGGAGGTGCGAGGAGAGGAAGAAGCTCCATCCCCAGCTACCCTTCTTGCTGTCCACACACATCCCATCTGGTGGCAGCAGGGCACAGATCTCAAGGGCTGGTGGGAACAGATCATCCCTTTGTCCTGGGCGAAGTTCAGCCTTGCCTGCTCTGCTGAGAAGCTGTTTGGCAGCCTGGCAACCTACCCTGCTTGATGGCTGCCTCGGCCCTGTGCCAGCGGTGACCTGACCCAGCCTAGTCCAGGGAGAGGTTCACCCATGTCCTCCTGAGCCCTGCTCAGCCCCACTGCGGGGCACACCAAGGTCTGGGTTCAGTGAACAGGAGAAGCAGACACACCACACACACTCATGCTGCTTCTCCAGTACGGATCATCTGAAAGTCGGACGCCCACCTACCCTCAGGAGTGACTAAAGCCACCACGGGGCTGCTCGGACCTCCCTGCCGCCAGGATTGCTGCCATAGGCTCCCCCCACCCCTTCCCAAACCCAGCCTGGTCCTCCTGCGAGGTGTCCCACATCCCATGAAGCTCCCTTGGTGCCCACAGCCCGATCCAGCATCACTTTCCCCCCCCTCCAACACATCCCCTCACGATCCCGGCTGCTCCTTGCGAGTGGAGCTGTGTCTCACCTCCAGCCAGGGCCACCAGCCATGAGACCCACAGCACAAACAGGGGCTGGAGAGAAACAACCTTCATGGTCCCGCGGTGGGAAGGGGCAGGCAGGGAAGGGTCACGGGCGATATTTCCCAATCCTTATTGCATCCTCCAGAGCCACGCAGCTGCTGCAGCCTATGCCAGGCTGATGGGGCCCCGAGATGGGATTTCAGCTCTTATTCCGTTGGAGGGTGACGACAGGAGGCGGAGAGAAGAGCGGGACAGGGAGGGAATACCGCCTACTACCTCCCCGGGCCAGGCAGCTCCTGGAATTCCCCAGCTGCACGGACATCAGGTTTCCTCAGCGTCCCGAGAACAGCTCCAGCCTCCTTGGTGAATTATCCCGGCAGGGACTTTCTGCTCCATCCTCCTCTCCCAGCCATGTGGCTCTTGGCCAAGGTGCCGCTGTCCTCCAAGCTCTCCCCACCTCCTCCCCGCTGCGCTTCCAGCTCGGGATTTACCCCAGGCTGCCAAAGCAGCGGTGCCCCGTCCCCTTTTTGGCAGCCATCTTACAGCAGCAGCCTTGCTCGTTAAGCCACACGAGGCGGAATTTGCTAATCGGGATTACAAATTCATCAGCGAGCTCAGGCTGCCTCTTCGGAGCATCATCAGAGCAAGGGGTGGGCAGAGAGGTGGCGGCCTCCCCAAGCAGCTCCTTGCTCTCTGGGCACGTTGTCTATGGGGTCTGCTTGTCACCACACCCTGGCCTTGGCCATCTGGGTCTTGCTGATGCTGAGAGCAGGAGTAGGGGTCTTCCCAGCCAGGGCTGAAGTGGACATGCCACCCCAGTGGTCACATCCTGCACCTCTACTTTCTCTTTCATCTCAGGTCCCAGCAGAACACAAAACCATTTCCCCCTGCCTCCTGCCTCGGCTGAAAGATGGAGATAAGATACAGACTGAGCCAGCATGGCTGCCCTCAGGATTTTTTTTTCCCCGGGGTTTTCTCAGGGCTGATGGAAAGCTGGCTCCTCTGCGCTGTGGGAAACTCCAACAATTCCACATAGGATTTTATTCCTGAGGAGTGAAAATCCCCATGTTTCCATATGATGTATTTTTAAGACATTAGGTGAAATTCCCAGCTTGTAACTTCAGCTTTTGCTTATATTGTAATAGGAGATCAAACCCATTTCAAGGAAATAAAATAAAAACTAAGCCCTTCATAAAAATTAAGCCTGTTTGTTCCAGAACAGAACAGTTGGGATGTTCTCTGAGCCCTTCCCCAAAGGGTGTTTTCCCAGGCTGGGCAGAGTTTTACGGGAAACTTTGACTCCAGGAACTGGCAATGCCAGTGGGGCACCTTGGCTGCTGGTGGTGATGGCGCAACCCACACATGCTCATCTCTCCCCTGAAGAAACAGGTTCTGCTTCTTCTGCAAAGGTGTTGCTGCCAGCCAGGGACGAAGATGAGGAAGGGCTCCAGCATGCACAGGGAGTGGTAGGGTGAGGGCTTTGTTTGCTAAGGGCACAATTTGCCACAGGTGTTGCTTTGGGGCTCTTTTGGGAGGGTAACATGGCTGCTTTCCCTGCACAGAGCAGGCTGCTGGTGTTTTATCTGGTAGGAGACTCCTCGAGGACACTCTCAGAGACCTTTCTGTTCCCAGGGAGCTTGGCAGCTGGATTTGGAGGTGGCACCTGCACAAGGAAACCCCCCAGCAGGAGGTTGGAGGGCAGTGGGACATGGCCTTCAAGTGCCTGCAGCAGCACAAGTCTAAGCCACCAGCAAGCCTTGTAGTTCCCACCAAAAGCAGCAGAGCATTGGCTCTGATGGACACGGGCAGCTCCAACAAGGAGTGACAAACCTCAGCTGGCATCAACACTCTCAACCCACTTCCTATACTACCCTCCCCACCCCATTGCAATATCTGCTCCTCCAGCTGCTCACTGCTCTTCCTTCAGGTCCTGCAGCATTGAGAAGCCAGAGGACCTGCTGTAGCCCAGGAGATCTCTCTGCTGTACCTGGCAATAAACTATGGACGTTGGACTGACCTGACAGTGAAGGATCTCAGGACTTCTCTAGGCCCCTCTTGCCTTCAGCTGATTTTAGCTTCCTTCGTTTCTAGGCAAGTGCTGTTGTCTCCATTTGCTTTAGTTTTGTGTGAGTTTCTAGAAACAGCAAGTGGTTAATCATAGAGCCACAGAATGGTTTGGGATGCAAGGGACTTCTAAAGGTCATCTAGCCCAACTCCCCTACAATAAGCAGGGACATCTCTAGGTCAGGTTGCTGAGAGCCCCAGCGTGGGTCTGGAGCTGTAGAGTGAATTGTGATGTGGTGAGGGCAGGCAGAGGAGCAGCCTGCAATCCCAGTCCAGAAACAGGAATCACAGCACCCAAGCAATGGACTTGTCAGGGACAACCACCTCAAGGAAACAAGGAGCAGAAAAACTGGGGAACTGGGAAGCAATTTAGACTGTGCTAAGAAAATGTATGGAAATGAAACCAAGGCTGAGGAGGAAGAAAGCCCACCATGAGTGTCACATCCTTCCAGTGCAGTCCTTCCCCATTCTTCCTTAGGAGGCCTGGAAGGAGGCTTCTTGAGGTTGCCCTGAGCACCCAAAGGTTCTCTGAAGGGGTGGTGTAGCACCAAAGAAGAGCAAACATGAGCAGTAGGTCTGTGCACCTGCCATGGAGTGTGGGCAGAGGGAGGGCAACCTCTGGGCCATCCAACACAGCTCCAGGTTTGATCCTCGGCACCCATGAAAGGACTTGGTGGCTTGTGCCAGACAGTTTGATGTCAAGGCTGGAGTCTGGGTTCTCTGGTTCCTGCTCTGCTCTAGGGCCAGTTTCATATCAGGATGGACGTCCTGCTTCTTAAAGGATGTCTCTGCTGTGGAGAAAGGGACAACGAGGTCTGGTGCAGACTGGGAGTTGGTGCTCAGAGGCCTGTCTGATGCTATACCTCTAACCTTTGGTTGCTCATTGGCAACCATTAGCCAGGAGCTTGGCTTATTGCTCCAAACCACAGATAGCAGGGACCAAAGGGCCAGATCTCACCCTCCCCATGAGAAAGCAGCTCCAGCACTTCCCACCCACCACACCTTGGCCAGGGCTGTTCCCAGGCAGGTGCTTGAGCTTTGCCCAGGTCAAGGTCCTTGAAAGTGGAGTATGAGTGATGCTGGGAGAATTTCACCTGAAGGCTGAAAGCAGCCTGAGCCTGCAAAGGCACCATGCAAAACAATATGCGAAGAGAACAAAGGCTGCGTCCTAAAAACACAGGAAATGGCCGCAGAACAAAGTCCGGTTCCTTCAAGGTGTTTCCACAATGGAAATTTGTGTTTCTTGGCTATTCTTGGCTCCTTGGCTATTCTTGGCTCCTTGTGCAAGAAGGACTAGGCGCTGTTTGCTACAGTGGCACTGGCTTCCTGGAAATCAGGTCAAGTAGAGAAAAAGGAAAAGTCGCTGTATGTGACCTGGAAGGAAGAGGTGCCAGAGCTGATCAGAGGAGAACGCTGATGATTTCACTATTCGGGAGCTTCCAAGACCTCAGGAGCTGGTCTTTCTGGAGAAGGGAAGCCCAGCACCCCTGGTAGCATCCTTTGCTGTCCACGATGTTGTCCATGATCTCTGGATCTCCACCTGGAAGGAGGCAGCAGGAATAGTCAGTTTTGGGGAAGATCCAGCTGGTCTTGGTGCTGCAAAGGAGATAGGCTTATCCAGGACTCCAACTCCATATGTATGAGGAGATTCTCTCCCCCATGCTAATGCTCCCAGCTCCAAGTGGTCTTGTGGTGGCTCATCCTTGCCTGACACCCATCTCTCCTCAGTGGGGCTGGCACCTCAGCCACTGCTCTGATACAACCCCCCTTTACTGCACCCCAAGAGACTGAAGGCAGCTCAAGCACCACCACTGCAGCAGAGCACCCATGTCCACCAGAACTGGGCTCCTCCAGTTTCTTGTGAGGAGCACACATGCAGCAAGGCCTGTGAGCCAGCCTGGTGGTGCATGTGATGCAAATGAGGTCAGTGTGTCCAGCTGGTCCTCGATGTGTGGGACCAAACACCCAGACTTCCACCTGGAGAAACCCTCATGGCTTTTCCAACAGCAGCCCAGAACCAACCCAACAACCTCCTTGCCCAAAGCAACCAGGACTCAGAAGATGGCTTCTAAGAAAGACCAAAGATGGCCTCTTGTTTTGGAGGTGTCCTCAAGCTACGCTTAATGTAGAGCTCTTGAGCCATCACTGTAACAAGGGAGAGAATTAAGTCTCAGGGGATCCAGACTTTGAATTTTCTCACATTAGAGAAGAAGTCAGGAAATGAGGAGCAGATGTCTGGGCCTGTCTGCAGCCAGCATCTCCACGGGGGATGGAACAACTCCAATTTGGGAAGTATCCACCAGTGCAGGGCTTGTGTTTTGAAGAAACTGCTTTACTTAGAAAACCTTCTCAAAAATAGCAGAGAACATCACCCAGGCTTTCACTTCTCTGAACACCATGGCTTCCTCCTTCCTTGTGAAGAAGAACAAGTTTGGGTTCCAGCGCATGGTGCAAAATGCTGATGCTCTGATTTTTTCCACAGCTACTGGTCAGCAGCCCAGCCAGGTTGCGGGATCATAGACTCATAGACTCATTTAGGTTGGAAAAGACCTCTAGGATCATCAAGTCCAACATCTCCCTGACCCCTAGACCATGTCTCAAAGCGCCACATCTACTAATTTGTTGAACCCCTCCAGGGATGGTGACTCCACCACCTCCTTGGGATGCTGCTCCTTCTCCTGGCAGCATCACACCTGAGCTCCAAGCTGGAGGCTGATCCCAGTGGGACATTGCATGGAAAGGTGCATAACCCGTGGTGGGAACTGGTACCTCTCCTCAGCAGCCAGAGCAGCCAAAAACTGAAGCCACCTCATTCTGCAGCTGTCCTGTGGAGACTGCCAAGGGCTTCAACAGCAGCTTTTATAGACTTAATAATAATAAACAAGATTTAAGTAGATTGAAATGACTGAGCACAAAGAAACAAACACAAAGCTCTTCAGCCTTCAACAGCTCAGCTCTTCTAAACAGAGAAGAGTCACTTGTCCCCCCCAAGAGTCACCAGCACAAGCCCTTCCCTGGGACAGGGGACAAGGAAGGATCCCATAGAATGGTTTGGGTTGGAAGGGACCTCAAAGATCATCTAGTTCCAATCCCCCTGTCATGGCAGGGACACCTCCCGCTAGACCAGGTTGCTCAAAGCCCCGTTCAACCTGGTCTTGATGAGAGGAAGGAGCATGCTGGGATTTGGCCAGTATGGTCCCCTGGGTCCTGCTAGATCCTGACAGAGCTGGAGAGACATCCTGGTGTTGCAATCCTTCTGCGTAGCCACAGACCTTGAAGGCAACATTTCCACAGAGCTGGCATGATGAAGAAGAGCCAGATGGTCTCTGAAAGGGCAACTTCTCACCACTCCCTCCCTCCCACAGCAGTGGGAGCAGAAAGCGCCTGTGCCACCAACCTCCTGTCCGGGGGAGTCCTTCTCCTGGCAGCAATGGCCAGGCCCTGGCCCCAGCCCTTCACTCAGGGGTGCAGGGAGGTCCCACCTGCCACAGACCCAGCCCTGGGGCCTCATCCAAGGGCAAGTGTGGGCCAGCACCATCACCTCTCCACAGCCTCACTTCCCATTTCTCCATCCAACATGTTTGCACACAAGTGCTGCCTATCTCCAACAAAGGAGCTTACCAGAAGCAGCTCTGCTCTTGCCTTCTCGGAAAGGCACAGCTCTTCCCATCTCCTCAGGGCAGGAGAAGGCTGGTGCCTTCCAACAGTGCCTGCAGGACCATGAGCTATCATCATGCTGTGATGGTGGGTGGAGGAGAGATCCTGAACATTTCTCCAGTGGTGTTGCTGGGGCTGAACCCCAGAGATGTCTCCATAAGAGCTGGTAGCACCTGTGGGCCAGCCGCAGAGGGCAAGAGGAGCTGCCATGTGCCAGATGTGGCTGTTGGCACCTCCTGGTCTGAGCTGAGCCCTCCACAAGCTTTCAGAGCTTTGACAGTGTCTTACGGAAATGGGGCATCACAGCCCTCCAGATCAGAGCTGTCACCCTGCAGCTCTTTCTGGCAAGTCATGGCCATGGGTACCTGCCAAACCTTGGCCATAGGCACCTGCCAAGCTCTGCCATGGCGCCCAGGGACACGCACCAGCAAGAGCAAGTAGCTCTAGGAGCCCAGAGATCTTCCAACACCCAACAACCCTTTACATAGCACAATGAAAACACCAGGCTGGGCAGGGAGACCAACCCAGACAACTTCTCTGGCCAGACTCTTAACTCTTTCCAAACCTTGTTGGCTTAACTGAGACCTGGAGTCACCAGGTCCCTTCCCGCTCCCACCTCAGCTTGTCTGCACCCCATGTTGTAAGAACAGAGCATCTCCTTCTCCTCTGCTCCTGCACCTCCAAGCTCCCACCAGGTTTCAGCTCTAACCCCACTAGTGACCTGCTCAATCCCACACTCTTGCCCTACCCAAACTTTCCTTCTGGGAGCATTATGCCTGGTCCCCTGATGCAGGAGCCCCTGACCAGCGGTGGTGGCTGTGGGGTGTGTTTTTAGGTGTGTTCCAGCAAAAGTCCTCTCCGGGAGGGGGGTGCAGGGTAGTGGTGTGCCCACCACCAACAGGCATCTGCCCAGAGGAAAGACCCCCATCAGCAGAAGCTGCTCTGCTTCCCCTGGGCACTCACCAGATGGATGATAAAGAACAAAGCCACCCAAAGTGTCCCCACCTCCTGGTCAGGACTTCCTCATTGACGCCTCCAGCCCAAAGGTGATGGGCCACCAGGAAGGGCCACATGGCCTTTCCTGCTCTTGGGAAGGGTCCTGCACCCCCTGAGGAGCTCACGCCATCCTCTGTCCACCCAGGAAGGCTCCTGCAGAGGTTCCTGAGCTGGAAGGTCCTCTGTGTCTGGCTGCAGCAGACAATGCCATCATGTGGTGGTTGTTACTTCCTCAGCTGAAGCAGCCACGCTAAAAATTGCTGCTTCTGCCCTGGAGTTAATTAGCTTCTGCCCCGCTGGGGTGTCTCCAGACCACAGGGACATCCCCCAGCTGGGTGCTGGTATGGGTGGACTGCACGTGGACCTGTGGGTCCCAGACACACTCCCTCCCGGGAGAGCACCCTCCTGGAGCCCCAGGCAGGAGGTGGACCCACAGTGCAAGGGCTCACAAGGAGGAGATGATTTCAGCGTGTTGCACCATTTCCTGCTCCATGATGAGGCAGCACGTGGAGGCAGATAAACATCTCTGTTCTGAGGTCACTGGGACTTTCACCACAGGACAATGGGCTGACCAAGAAGTTCAAGAAATAGCTTTCTCTGATGGTTGTTTGTGTTGCTCCAGATATGGGTTTCTTCCCTTTCCACCCCCACTTTCACTGTTCCCTCATCTGGCTGCTCTCCCAAGACAGCTCATGCAAAGGTGGCCAAGAACAACTCTTTTGAGCCAGACCATGAGCAGGGGAGGAAGCTGCAGCCAGGCTCTGTACTGATCTTCCTCCAACTGTCAGATGAAATAGAATCACAGAATTGTTTCAGTTGGAAGGGACCTCAAAGATCATCCAGTTCCAACCCACCTCTAGTTCCAACCTCCCACTAGACCAGGTTGCTCCAAGCCCCATCCAACTTGGTCTTGAACACCTCCAGTGATGGAGCATTCCCCTGGGCAACCTGTTCTAGTGTCTCATCACCCTCAGAGTGAAGAATTTCCTTCTAAAGGTATTTCAAGGAAAAGTCATTTCTGGGGAAAGTTTAAATCCAGCCCCTGGGGAGTGTGTGTAGGACTCAAGTCTCGATCTAGGACTCAGTGGTGGCTTCAGCTGCAACCCCTCCTGGTGGGACATGCAACCACAACCACCAGCCACCTTCCATCCCAGCATCATGCCCATGTCTCGGTACCTCCTTTGGTCCCTAGCAGGCTTCACTTCTCTAGAATATGTCATGGTAGAGTGTTAAATATCTCCAGAGAAGGTGCTGAGAAGGTTGGTGGTTTCCTACGGAAAAACCCAAGCCCTGACCTTCCTCACCCCGGAGCTGCCCCTGCTGGGAGCGGGCCGTGTACAGGGGGCGGAAGGAGCGCTGTATCGTTGTCAGGATGGCCGAGCGGTCTAAGGCGCTGCGTTCAGGTCGCAGTCTCCCCTGGAGGCGTGGGTTCGAATCCCACTTCTGACAAGCGGCAACTGTTTTGCGGCGCACCCGCTTTTTCGCGTTAATTAATGTTAATTAACTTTAATTGCGGCGCGTTCTTTTAATCTCGCCCAGTCCCTCGAGCAAAAAAAAACCAAACCAAACATCATTTTCCGTGGGGCTCAAAAGGGAGCTGTCAGAAGTGGGATTCGAACCCACGCCTCCAGGGGAGACTGCGACCTGAACGCAGCGCCTTAGACCGCTCGGCCATCCTGACCCGCCGCGGCAGGCGCCGCCCGGCGCCCGCCCTTCCCCGACGTCCCCTGGGGTCCGAGGGCCCTCTCATCCCCTCTCCACGGGAAGGTGGTGGAACCCTCCCCAGAGGTGTCCCCAGGGAGTGAATGTCACCGGGAGCGGCTTCTCCTCGGGAGGAGACCAGCTCGATACACTTTTACAATGAAGCTATGGGCCTGGCAGGCAAGGGGAGAGCAGCGGATGGTGTCCTCCTGGACTTGTGCAGGGCCTTGGACACCATCTCCTGTGAGAGCCTCCTAGACAAGCTCCTGGGTGTGAAGTCCAGCTGGAGGCTGGTGTACCCCAGGGGTCAATACTGGGTCCAGCCCTGTTTAACATCTTCAGAAAACATCTGGATGATGGGGCAGGGTGGCAGACGGCACCAACCTGGGAGGAGAGGCTGATACTCCAGAGGGTTGTGCTGCCATCCAGAGGGACCAGCACACGCTGGAGAAATGGGCCAGCAGGAACCTCCTGAAGTTGAGGGTGGTGAGACCTTGGTTGTCCAGGGAAGCTGTGGATGTTCCATCCCTGGAACCCTGCCCCTGCAGAGGAACAACCGCAGGCACCAGGACACCTTTGGTGCTGGTGGGCACCAAGCTGGAGACGAGCTGGGAGAGGGACTGGAGAAGAGCCCGTGGGGGGGACGGACTTGGGCATCTCTCCGGGGAGAGGAGGCGGGGCCCAGCGGGGCGGGAGGTCCCGGGGCTGTCCCGGGTCGGTGCCCGCGGCATGGCGGGGCTGTCCGGTGCCGCACGCACCCGGAGCGGCTCCCCGGGCCCCGCCGCCGCCCTGCCCGCCCTGGACGGGGCCTTCCTCTGCTCGCCGCTCGGGGGGCTGATGGGAGCCCAGGCCGTGAGTAACTGGGGGGAGGGAGGCACTGGGATGGGGAACACCGGGATGGGGCACCGGGGATGGAGGCAGCGGGATGGGGCAGTAGGATGGGGAGCACCGGGATGGGGGCAGTGGGATGGGAGCACCGGGATGGGGGTGCTGGGGAGAGGACACTGAGATGGGAAGCACCGGGATGGGGGAGAACCGGGATGAGGGAGCACCGGGATGGGGGAGCACTGGGGGGGTGGGCTCAGCTGCGGGAGCGGCTGTTTGGGTGCATCCCCTTCTTTGAAGGTTTTGTTTGACTTGTCCTGCTTGGAAGCAGATCCCCTTTGGCCACCATCCCCACCTCATCCACATTTTCTCACCCTAACTCGTCTCTAACCCTGAGGTACCACAACCTCCCTCCCCCCCTTCCCACTCTAAAGCCAGGGGAAAATTTGGCTTCATGTCCTCCCACCTGGAATCTCCCAGCACCAGTCATGGGCATCCCCACTGGGCACAGGCCAGGAGGTCCCATCTTGGCACCCACACCAAGGGGGTGTAGGAAGCACAGTGACCCCACCTGAGGTGTGTTGGGGTTGCTCCCAGGGTGCCTGTGGGTGCTCCCAGCCCTCCAGGTCACTCTTTGGTGGGTCAAACCCAACCAGTAGCAGCAGCAGCAGCTCTCTGTTGTGTCAGCATGGAGGCAACCACAGAATAAACTCCTGCTGCTGCTTTCTCCTGGTACCTGGGGTCTTGGGTGCAATGTGTGCATGTAGAGGTGGTGACCTGCTCTGGTGTGTCCCCATGGTGCTGTCCCACCATGGTGGGGACCCCGTTTGTTTGTCTCTTCCCGGGCAGTGTTGTGGAGGGTGGCTGGGACATGGCCTGAGGAGCTGCTGTGAAGCAGCTGGTGTAGACCTGGCTCCCTGCTCCAGATTTCAACTTCTGGGCATGGCTGAGCTGCTCGAGACACAAACACTCAGGGAGGGAACCTGCCAAGGGATGACGTGCAAGAGCATCAGGAAAGAGAGATGAAACCAAGACCTAGAAGGGATTCTTCAACCCTGCTCCTGGTCCCACCTCTCTAGCCCGTGGCTAGAACTGTCCCATTAAACATGCTTGCCCAGGTCCTGTCCACCATGACCCAAAACCCTTTTCCTCAGGGCTCCTGCTGTTCTCCCCTGCAGCCGGAGCCAGGCAGCTTGCAGATGCCACCTCCTGCTCCTGGAGCACACCAGGCTTCTCCCCAACACACATTTGGTGATCACGAGTGCTCAAGCTGGAAGGGAGGGACAAGGCAGCATTGTCAGGGTGGCCAAGCACCAGGGCGTTGGACTCGGGCGGGACAAAGGCTGTTGTGTTTCTCCTGTGACAATAAGTGATGTGGGATGACGCAGGGGCAGAGCAGCTTTCCACGAAGCCCTTCTCCCTGCTGCCAGAAGATGACTCCTTGTGGTTCTCCTGCCCAAGTGGAGGAGAGCACCCGAGCTGGATGGTGCTGGTGGCTTCACCGGCTCTGCCCAAAGAGATCCCAGCCCCAGCTGGGAACCAGTATATGTTGTGGCTGCATCTGGGGCACATTCCCACCCCAGCTTTGCTGTGGACATCTCCTCAGGACATCCAGTTGTGCTGGGAAATGTGGAGGGTGCAGGCTGGAGCCTCCTTGCTGCCCCATAAGTGGGTGCAAATGCTCCCTGCTCCGCTCTGGTCCAGCCAGGAGGTGATGAAGGATGGGAGATGGAGCCCACCAGCACCCCCCTGGCTGCATGTCCCAGTGCACGGGCTGTGGAGCAAACAGGGCAGATCCCAGAAAGCACCATTTGCTTTGCAACATGTCCAGCTCTCATCCAGCCCAGGAGATGTCCCTAACACTGAGACACAGACTGGATCTAGGTAAGGAGCTTTCTCATTTGAGAAGGATCATTGGTGGCAAGGATGCCCAAGTTCCACCTATCCTGCCTTGAAGAACATCCCTATACCAGCTCCTGGGTACTGGGGGGACAAGCCCAGCCCCGAGCAACATGAGTCCCAGGTGGGCTCCTTATCCTGAACTGTTCCCAGGGTCCATCCCTGCTCTGCAGCTCTTACATGTCCCTGCTTTTCTGGAGCCAGAGGTGTGGGTGCTGGTGAGCCCAGGTCCATGGGCCATGTTCTACGTTCCACCTGCAAGAACCACCACATGGATGGCTTCCCCATTTCCCCCCACAGGTGCTGGGCTTACTGGTGTGGGCTCTCATCGCCGGCACAACGTACCACCTCCATGCGGCGTACGGCTGGGTGATGTTCGTGTCCATCTTCTTCTGGATACTAACAGTCCTTTTCATCATGACTTACCTCCTGCAGCTCCAGCTGAAGTTCTATGTGATCCCTTGGCCCCTCGTGGTACGTAGCCAAGAGAGACAAGGTGGGTCCCATGTGGGAAAGATCCTGGAGGGATGCTTTGAGAGGACCAGGGCTTCAGGTTTTCCTGGGCTGATGGAACAAAGTCGCCTGCTCTTTGCACAATGACTTCCCTTCATTCTGCTCCTCAGTTGCTTAGAAAATGTTCAAAACAGGGAGTATCAGTCCAGAAAGTTACAGCCACCATGTCACTGCTGCAGACATGGTGTCCACCAGAAGCTCTCAGCACAACCTGGGGTGTATTTAATGAGATGTTAACCTCAGGTTTGTTCCCAGCATGAGAGGCTGGACCCTTCTCCTCTGGTTCTCCTGGGGAAGAAGGAAGAACAGGAGACTGAGCCTCTTACTCATCCCTCATGCCAGGGGATGATCCCAGACCTCACAACCTCCTCTTCCCTTCTCCAGCTGATGATCTTCAACGCCGTGGCCACCGTCCTGTACCTCACTGCCTTCGTGACGTGCGCGGCCGCTGTCCAGCCGACGTCCTGGCGGCAGTGGGACTACAACCGGAGAGCCGCGGCCTCTGTAAGTACCACTGGGCAGCCAAGGGCCATGGGGCCATGGTGGCCACCATACTCACGTGCTGCGTGTGCTCCTCTTCCAGTTCTTTGCCTGCCTCGTGATGATCACCTATGGGGTGAGCACCTTCTTCAGCTTCCGTGCCTGGAAAGGGCTCGGCAGCAACGCGGCCACCAGCCAAGTGTCGGACCACGCATGAGGAGTGGACAGCAAAGCCCAGCCACGGGCCACCATGGGTCACCTCAGGCCAGGCTTGGGGCTTGGAGCCTCAAGTGCTACCAGGTCTTGTTCTTGGACCAGCCTGTGGTCAGTACTGGATTGCGTGGACGCTGCTCTGTGGTGTCTGATGATGCTTCTGGCTGATGTACCCGCAGCACAAACCCACCAGCACCAACAGCCTCATCGGGAGCACGTGGACTCACTGGGGGCTGAAGCTCCTGCTTGTCCTTGGGGTTCATCCAGATCCTTGCTGGAGCAGCTCTGCTGAGGGGACTTGGCCAGTTCAGCACACCCCAGTACTAACATTGACTAAACCAAGGCCAGGCTCCTGCTCTGGTCATTCACAGCTACAGTGTAATTGTGACTAACATGATACGTGAGAGGAGAAGGCTCCAGGGAGACCTTAGAGGGGCCTGCAGGTACTTTAAGGGGGGGCTACAGGAAAGCTGGGGAGGGACACCTCATCAGGGAGGGTTCTTCACTGTGAGGGTGGTGAGACACTGGCCCAGGTTGCCCAGGGAAGCTGTGGATGCTCCATCCCTGGAGGTGTTCAACATAGGGTTGGGCAGGGCTTTGAGCAACCTGGTCTAGTGGGAGGTATCCCTGCCATGGCAGGAAAGTTGGAACAAGATGATCTTGAAGGTCCCTTCCAACCCAACCCATTCCATGGTATGATTCCATAAATGGTGGCAGAGCTAGAGGATGAGGCTAAGCCAAGGAAGCCATCTAAACCATTCTTGTATTGTTTTCTAACAGTTTGAAAGCACAAATTTTATGCTTTAAATAAAAACCTTCCTAAATCCACCACTAGAGTCTGTCAAGAAAACAAGTTTGTCTTGTGAGAAGGTGGCACCTGGAGCCTGGCATGGAGGGGACAGCAGAGATGTCACCAGCAGAGGTGATGGTCCCTCATGGGCATTACAGCCTGGCCCCAGGAGAGAAGGAATGTCCCCAGGGCTCACCTTGTCTTGCTTTACCTACACACACATATCTACACGTGCACAGAGTGGGATTCAAGATTGCCAGAAGGTGAAGGAGATGCCAAGGCAAAGGAACTGTGTCTGCTTAGTATCAAAAGCATGACCCAATTTTTTAATTATTTTTTTTCTGGGAATAAGCACCTGAGAGCATCATCTCTGCTCTTCATCTGCCCATGTGTGCCTGGGCAGAGGGAAAAGCTGCTTTTCAGGGGATGGGTGGTAGACAGACCTCTAAAAACCTGTGACTCAGGACATTAGGAAGAAGTTCTTCACTATGAGGGTGGTAGAACAGATTGCCCCGAGAGGTGGTGGAGGCCCCATCCCTGGAGATGTTCAAGGCCAGGCTTGATGGGGCTCTGAGCAACCTGACCTAGGTAGAGATGTCCCTGCTGGCTGCAGGGGGCTGGACTAGCTGACCTTTGGAGGTCCCTTCCAACCCAAACCATTCTATGATGCTATGATTTCCAAAAATTTGTGTTTGGTTAGGGGGTTGGTTGGGTTTTTTTAAAAAAAAGGCTTCTGGCTTTCATAATTCAAATTTGACAAGTAGAAATTTATTGGAGGAGATAAATTCTGAAGGGGTAGAATTTTTTTTTAAAGGGTAGTTTATCTGTGAGGAGATTTCAACATATGAGAAGAATTCCAGACCAAAAACTACAGAGCCACGAGCACAGCACACTGCAAACCTAGTGAGATTACTGCAGCACTCATGAATTTCATATACACTGAGTCCAGATACTAGGAGGCCACCCATAGCTTGGCCTTTAAAAAAACCATTTTGGTCTGTCCACAAACCCCTTCAATGTTGTTGCAGGTTGTAGCAGAAGCATGGCTTATTTTTGTTTCCATGGCAAAAATTATTTCAGTTGAAGAACAAAATCCTAGTGTTGTTGAAATCACCATCAGATGTCAACAGAAAGAGGATTTAATCTCATTTGTTCTTATAAGACACTTCTTGTCAACAAATAAAAATTCCTGAAGGCCCAGCCATAGATTTGCTGTTCTATTACTAGAACTAATGCTGCTGTGCCACAAAGTAAGCCAGAAATTGGGTACGTGAGTTGGATTTTGTGTTCTTCTGCCCCGTGTAGAAGAGCTGGGGCCTGAACAGAAGCGAACTGGAGAACTCTGCACATTAAGGATGAGGCTTACAAAGGGAGCAGACAGATTTACACACCAACATATCAATTATCAGAGCTGAGTCTTATGCCAGAACATCTACATATTGAAACATTCTTCCTTTAGAAAGCTGGAGCACTGAAGATCATATTGAAGTTTCTTAAAAGAAAATCCCAAATCAACAAAATATTGATGGGGAGGAACTTGGAGGGTGTGTGTTCACCCCTGTCCTTTCAAAATCTGGAGGGACATCCTCTTTTCACACTGTCTTCTTGATTCTGAGCAATCAAGGGAAACAAGGGATGCTCCAGGACACCCCAAGGGAGTCAAGGGGGATTCACAGAAGAGGGTGACCCTGCCAGCCCAGCTGAAGTGTCTCCACGAATGCACGCAGCTCGGGCAATAAACGGGATGAATTAAGGGCCAGTGTGCTGCTGGAAAGCTGTGACATAGTGGCTACCACTGAAACTTGGTGGGATGATTCCCATGACTGGAATGTAGGGATAGAGGGATACGAGCTCTTTAGGAAGGACAGGCAAGGTAGGAGGGGAGGAGGTATTGCCCTATACATCAGGGACCAGTTGGAATCGATGGAGCTCCATCTGGGGATAGATGATGACCTAGTTGAAAGCTTATGGGTTAAGATTAAAGGGAAGACAGGGGTAGGTGATGTTACAGTAGGGGTCTGCTACAGGCCACCTGACCAGCAGAACCAAGCAGATGAAGCCCTCCACAGGCAGATACAACTGGCTTTGTGTTCACAGGCC